>QGEC01000178.1:0-105866 GCA_004367155.1 Fusarium clavum | reverse complement strand
GGCGGATTAGTAGTTGGGTCGGTGACGACCAGCGAATCCCCGCTGTTGTATGTTTTTGGTATTTCGACCTTTTTTTGCTATACCCAACGACCGAATCAAAATTTGACCCAGACGCATGATTGAGAAATTCGTAATCGCGGCTAGGCAACTTCAGCCTTGTTAGATGACGCTTTTGTAGTCCATGTGATACACATGAAATCAGTCGTGGTGTCTCACATGGCAGATAAGGTCGTTGCATCAATTTGTATCTCTCCGGCAACTCAACGCCACAAGTCGATTACAAGGAACCGTGCAAGAAGACTGAGTTTCGTATGAATCCATCATCGGTGAGATAACTCACTGTTTCTTGAACTAAATTTATTGTTCAGGTAGACTGACGCCTCAGCATGCCTTACTTTGAAGCTCCGGCATAGAAGCTCAGTCATATCGGTGAAAGGTCCCAGAAAAGTCCAACTCTATAAGTGGTTCCCAAATTATATATCTTCCATTCATTAAGTCCTTATTCCCTCTAATTAATGCGAAGTTGCCATGCCGTAGACGCCATCATTAATCGTGTCATAACACATTCCATCATCCCTCATACCAAACGCCATCTGAGCAACCCACTAGAACTTGGGCATCTTTCTCTTCGCCTTTGACGAACTCCCATTAAGCAAGAAATAAACAGGCAAAAACAACAAAGAACCCATAACGCACAACCAAGTACTATACAACTGCCAAATCCTCCACAAGAACGGTCCTAACCCAGGACACAAGAACTGAATGCAATCGGAAACGGGGTACAAATCCTCTTGACTAGCGATATAGTACTTTGCCTTCTGTCGTCTAGGTTTCGAATCCTCTGGTGCTTCGTCTTCGTCTGAGGATGACTCAGGTGATAATTGCGTAAGTTGAAGAACCGAGACGAGGCGGACTGGTGCTTTGTATAGCGGTATGAACCAGACCGCAAAGGTTTGGCGGAGGGAGACGTAAAGAAGGCCACTTTTTTGATCAAATGCTTTACACAATTAGCCTTCTAAACATACAATAGTTGCTTGTTGCTTACCTGCTGAATCAACCTGAATGTCGATATGCGGGCTTAGAGTACGATACCAGCGATAAATCCCCAATATCAATTGAATAGACTCTAGACCCCCTGCAAGAGGGACTTGTCCTTTTGAAATAGATGGGACATGGCAGAAGGGATGTGTGAATGAGGCGTTGGGGAGAAAGTAGTCTCGCAGGGCGGACTCTTGGACGTCTGGTGAGCCTTCAGTGAGGGACTTGATGACCCCGCCGATTTCTTTGACTGTGAGGTGTTAGTGAAGTCCATTGAGTTGTCAGAATATGCTCCTACCTGGATGCTCCATTTTCGTTTTAGATTGCTCGGGATGTGAATGCAAGGTCAATATGAGTAAGGGTCTGAATATTGCAGGTTTGGTGGATTGAGTGAGATGAGAGATGAGTTTATGAGAGCGATTGAGTGAGGCGATGGATCTTAAAGTAATAATCCAAGCTTGGAATGATGAGGTTTATTGTTGTTTCAGCCGTGTTATCCGTGGTCTGATCTCCATAGCATCTGTATCTATTCAATCCCTGTAATTTGAATCATTGAGTCGTCATGATCAACTTTGGCATGTGAAAGAAAGATTGACGTCATGATAACGACAATTGAGTTTCACATGCAACTTCCCATCGCAGCTTTATGTTATGAGCTCCAGATTCCGCTCGTCTTCATTCTTTCAACTTGACTCTCATCAATTGTTGCAATCATGCCTTCGAACCCAGGTCTCGTTAATCCTATCCTCCACCCTTTCATTTTCCTCTTCCAGATCTTCCAATGGCTCACGGACAAACTCCTCTCACCTAAACCGCCCAGCGAAAACGCAAGGCTGGGTCACAATAGACCTAAAATTGCGGTTATCGGTGCTGGAATTACGGGTGTTACTTCTGCAGCTCATTGCATTGGTCATGGCTTTGACGTTGTAATCTTTGAAGCTGGATCAAAGGATAATGTCGGCGGTATTTGGAGTGTAAGTACCTCACCTCACTTCCCAAAATGGCCAACTACTAAAACGTTGCAGCGCGTCAATGAAACTTCTGGCCTTCAAATCCATTCATTAATGTATCGCTTCCATCCTTCCGTTCAATGGGACAGAGGATATCCTGATCGTCAGCAAATTGTCAGTCAAGTCAGACAACTCTGGGAACGCTACGGCCTTAAAGAAAGAACGCGCTTCAACACGAAAATTGAGAAGGTTTATCAAGATGACCAAGGGAGATGGATTGTGAATAATCCTGCCATGGGTCGTTTTGGTGGTGTTATTGCTGCAGTCGGAACTTGTGGTGCGCCCAAGATGCCAAAGATTCCTGGCATGGAGAACTTTAATGGTCCGATTTATCACTCTAGTGATTTGACTGGGTATGTATTTTCATCCTTGAGCATGAGGTTGGGGACTGACTTGTTGTAGAAAGAATGTCAAGGGTAAGAAGATGGCTATCATCGGCGGTGGTGCTTCAGCAGTTGAGTCACTCGAATTTGCCTTCGCAGAAGATGCCGCCAAAGTAAGCATTCTCTCCCGCTCAGACAAGTGGATTATTCCTCGCAATATGGTCGTCGACACCCTTCTCAGCTTCAACATCTTCGGCCACGAAACTATCCTATCTTTCATCCCCGAGTTCTTCCTCCGCAAGTTCTTCTACCGAGATCTTGAGAATATCGCCCCGGACAAAAGCCAAGGCTTATTCATGGAGACACCAATGGTGAACTCTGAAGTAATGGATAAGCTAAGGGAGGGTAAAGCAGAATGGGTCCGCTGCGATATCGATGAGTTTGTCGATAGTGGTGTTCGTGTTAATCGGCGTGCGAAGGGTGTGCCGCAGGGCGGTCCAGGTCATGAAGAGGTCATCGACGCAGATATCGTCGTGATGGCAACAGGTTTCAAACGACCTTCCCTGTCTTTCCTCCCGGATGATTGCTTCAAAGAACCTTACTCAGCACCAAACTGGTATCTCCAAACCTTCCCACCCGCTCACCCGTCCGTCTCAGCCATCAACTGCACATACGTCAACGCCATCGGGACAGTAGGCAACTGGCACATCGGCATCTACACACGAATTCTGCTCATGTTCCTCATGGATCCTTTCTCTCGACCTAGTCCTTTCTGGATGCAGCGCTGGATCGACATGACCAAGACTCTCAAGCTAAGCAGCCCAACTGGGGCTTTTGACTTTTTTACTTATCTCGAGCTTGTTTGGTGGTTTTTCTTTTGTGTTGTTATCAACCCTTTTCGATGGAAGTGGGCTATTTTTGTTTTCTTTGGTGTTGGGTTCGGATTGCCTAAGGCTGTTGTGAGTCAAGAGGAGAGAATTACTAATGGGAATGGGTATCATGCGAGAGATGAAGGACGAAGTCTGTAATCTCCTCCCTCACGATGCAGTCACTGGAAGCATATGGACATCGTTAAAACATGAATTCGTATATGTTGGATTATTATGACCATCATTAATCCTAGCTATAACAAAAGAAAAGCGCTATTTTCTATCCTCTATTGTTCCTTATAACATCATCGCTAACTTGATATTGGCCAATGCCAAAGTCCTGCTTCGTGGCGAATGCCTCGTAGTCGTTGGGTATAATTGAATGGGTATTTTTTCGTTGCTTCGAAGATGTCGGTCTCGCCGACAATGCATCCTCGAAGATGCTCATGCGACGCAGCGCTTGTTTTGTTCGTAAATTTGTAAAGTTCCTGCCTCCTACTGAAGTTCCTGACTCCTAATATTACTACACGGCTTGGCCGTAAGTAACGACTGTTTCTCTGCTAACTTCAATGCCACCGACACTGCTGCTGTGTTTCGTGCTGAAGCTGACCACAGCTGGTTCTGGCTTTTGCGTTAGGGATGGCAATCTATCACCAGCACTGTCGATGCTCTCTGGTCTTGATTCCTCGTCGTGAGGAAGACCCTGCTCGGGATCTCTGTACCATAACCGTGTCTCGTCATCAACTTGGCCGGATGTCTTTCTGTTTGTCAACTCATATGACTCGTCGCTGCCGGTTGGGTTACTCTTGCTTTTCTCCCGGTGACTGCTGTTCTTGGAGGCCTTGGGCGAAGAACGCATTCCAGAGTGGATGAGGAAGGGGATGTAGCGTTTGAAGAAGGGCTTAAGGGCAGGAATTGAGACGACGACGATGCTGAGATTGACTTCGATGAAACTCAAGATGAGTTGCGGTGGTAGGTTCCATGTATAATCGATGGTCTTGAGCATGGGAAGTGTAATGGTAAGTCTTCGAATGGTAACCCCGATGATAGAACCACCCGTAGCAAAAAGAACAGCAAGTCCAACCTTTTGCCGTCTAGGAATCTGCAGAGGCTGGACAATCCGGAAAGGAATAACCATAAGAAAGGTATCCACGACGACACTGCATGTGACGAGGTATATAACGAGGATGCTGAGAGAATAGCACTTGTCCTGCTGCAGAGGATCCCAGCCTGCGGATATGGGCCAGCAGCGGAAGATGACGATCATGACATAGGTAAAGTTGTAAGCGACGACGAGAGCCATGGTGCCGTAGACGGCTCGACGGACGAATTTGTCGGGAGAAATTCGGAGGTAGAAGGAGAGGACGGAGAGTTTGGATAGAGAGATGGTGGCGCAGTAGATGAGGTTCGCTGCTGTGCTGGTTTGCCAGAACTTGGGGACGTATTCTACTATTGTGATATCCCACATGTGGTTTCCAACACCAAGGGTGAGGACTGAGAGTGTTAGCTTAACTCTCCAATAGATAGAATCTTGTACTTACGTGTAAGTGTAGCTGCAAGGAAGCCAAATGAGAATATCATACTCGCTATGCATAGATCTATCCAGTTAGCTCGATCATCCCAAAAACAGGCGAAGGCGTATAGAGACATACAGTCATCAGCTCCCAAAGGCCCTTTAACCACCCATTTCCTCGTAAATATTCGAATAATAACAATAATAAGCGCAAACCCCGTCATAGTAGCACCAGCGGGAATAACACCGCCAGCGCTACTAGGCGGGTTCTCTGGTTGTCGTGTATATCCCGGCGGCGGATCCATGAGGTAGACTTGAGGAATCATACCGAAGGGCAGCTGCATGTTGACGAACGCTCTTCTTTATACCTTTGGGGTGAGTGCCGAGGTAATATATGTATGTTGGAAAAAGAAAGGCTTGTAACGTCGAATCAAGTAAAGCTTCTGACCTCACAAGCTTATCACCTTGGTTTTTTTAATATAAATAAATGGAGTAGACCAAGTAGATGCGTTCGGGGCATGCACGACCTTATATCTTGGACAAGGAGCCAGGTTGTTGTGAAAGGTGAGACATGCAGAGTGAAATCTACAAAGTGCTTATGTCTCTTTATTTCTATCTATCATATTGTGGCTATGGAGAGACAGGCCGGGGAGTCCTTACCAAGGACCACTAGTCGTGGAATCGTTCGACTGAGAGTAAGAAAAGATGACATCTCATAGAGGAGAATGTAATCAGAAAAGGAAAAAGAAACGAGTAAAAATGGTCTTTACATTGTTTGCTTTTGTCGCTTTTTCGCTCTTACACGTAAAGAGGTTCCCATGTAACCCTACCCTTGTTGTATCTCAGTGGCAGAGTGGGTATGGGGAAAGAAGAAAAAGAGGAATTACTTGAGAGAATACTAGAGACTAGTTCCTGGGCAGGATTACCTATGGCGTTGTGATTCGGAACAGGGGACCAACGAGAGATGAGATCTATGGCCTCAATTTCGATTTGCTGCAACATGGTTTGAGGCTCATGCAGACTGTGTCTCACCGGTTTCTTCAGCATTATATCACAACTATCACAGCGAAGGGCCAAGATAAAGTAGATCACAACGATATGGTATACCGAGTACCAGATCAGGATCTTACCTCTGTGTGTTAGCCAGGGTTTGCAGTTTGCTAGGGATTACTTTATGATGCATCACGGCAGTCGATACAGGGTCGAGGGCTGCGGAGGATCTGCTTGCTGCTGTCTTGCCAAGACAATCTATCCGGCAAAGACACTGACACTGACAACTGTGGATATTTCTTTTTGAACGGAGAAAGTCCCTTTCTATTACATCGCCGCCGTCGCTTGAGTTACCTCTTTTGTCGTGTCGTGGAGGATCAATAGGGTTTAGAACTGATTTACTTGCTCAAAGCCTCGGGTACTCGGGTTCTATTCTGTCAATTCAAGTTAAGTTGAGTCTTATCAGTTACAAGTTCAGATGAATATAAGCGATCGAAGGATCTTATCCTAGTTGCTTCTACAAGCCTCATACCACTCTGACGGCCAGGCCAAGAATTCGAGATAGTATAAATCACTTCGAACTACCAACAGGAAATGTCGACAGTGACATCCAATCTATAGCTGCATATCTTGCCTCGGCTCGCCACTGAGATGCATACACCTGACGTCTATTCATCCTTTGTTTTTCGTCCTTTCTTTTTCGGACCCCTGTCCTAGTTTTGCCGCATTGTCACACACGATCTTGAATGGCTCTTGGTCCCTGGCAGTCCTGGCATACATTTACAGTAGGCTCTTTTAGGCTGGACAGTACGTACACATTTTACTTCCCAGTTCCTCGTCTGTTTCTCGTTTCGATGCGAGACATTTGTCTTATTGGTCTTATGCCTTATGCATGTCTCAAATCGCATGTTGGTCTATTTTCCACTTTATATCACGATCGTGGCGGTAGACATGTTTTTTTTGTATCTACTGCGTAGACGATCAAGTGAATCATATAAATTAGGGTAATCATTCTCGCAACTTTGGAAATCTTCAGCAGATATGATACACTAGTTGGCATCCACAATGGGCACCAGATTGCCAGACTGCCACTATACGAGTTGAGTGGACTCGACTTGTTCCGTAATCATCGTGTAGCAGTTTTCTCTTCCCGCGGGGGCAAGTAACTGATCCGGATCCGAAAGCGGTCAAACAAGACTAGATCAGTGAATGGGTAAGAATTGAAGTTAGAAAAAAAGCAATTATATATATCCTCTTGCCAAGCTCGCTTACACCCTCTACAGTCACAATGCAGGAACAATTGCAGAATGTCTCAGCGCCTCCTGTGTGTTTGTCTATATCACATCACATAGCATAATAGTCTATATAATCATCACTCCCTCCAAGATTCTCTCCAGGTTATATCGATCGACTGTTATATCCAGCCCTTCAACGAAGTCCAGGTACAGTACCTCGCCTGAGTAGGTATTTGACCCCCTGTCATCACGGCCCGTAGTCCCCTGAATCATAAACCCCTGCCCAGAAAAGCCGTTGAGAAGAGTGGGATAGCCTTGTCAATTGCATTCCTCTTTCAGACCGGACTTTGCTTTGACAGTTTTGCACTCGGCCGAGCAATACGGTACCATGTTGATTAGAAAAGTCCGTCCGCCTTGTAAACTCAAGATAGGACAAGTTTTTCCTCTTAACCACTTACGAATACAAAATATGCCCAGTCATATTTTCAACGTCTGTCTATCCACTTTCTTCGCAAGTTTGCCTTGACAGGGATGTTAATGCCGCGTATCAGATATCTATTTTTCTTTTTAACCTTGGTCATATATCAATTGCCACGCGCCTCGTCTCGTATGAGGGCGAATGTCTTTTACGCGATGCGATCGAAAGAGGCTTATAGGGTTCAGACATGCAGATACCGGCAGGCACATGGGCAAAGAAAGACGAACACCAGAGATATCAATGGCTGGTGCACGTTTGAAGATAATTACTATGAACGCATCATGAGAAAAACCAAGGTGTCTGCGGGTCTGAGAGAATAACCGGGAATCATTGGCAGAAGTGATAGGGTTACATTACATAGTGAAGAGCCTCCTGATCATCATAGGATCCTCAACTGTAACCTCTAATACCTGCCAAGCTTTTGTCAAATGTAAATCTCAACCCATCAGCCATCCGTAAAACTGAAACTCAACCAGAAAACCCCGTCTATCCGTACTACACCAGTGAAATAACTTATTACAGTACCTCAGAGGCCCATCGTCTACAACTTTTATCCGGTCCACCGTCTGTCAGGTAAGACTCGAGTGGAGACAACATTTACTGATATATCATGTTTCACCTTTTTTCTACCTTTTCTTTTCTTGGACTTGACCATTGTTACGCACATATTCCTCACGGACATAGTTCGTGCTCAGCGCCACTCCTGCTACCAGGGTGCAGTACGAGTGTTTGGAGGAAAAGCCGTTGAGATCCAATCTTGCATGTCGAGCGCCACCAGATTCTCTACTCGAGCCAACGGATAATTAGTTTATGTTTACAGCACGGTCGTGGATCTGCTGTCACGCACACAATTCGAAACTCAAGTTCTAATAATCCAAGATCTTAATAAACCGCCCCTGTATTAATATTACAATGTACACTTTCTCGTCATATATCTCTTTCTCGCGTCTAACCCGGGTTCACACGTAACAAGGCAAACATATAGTATAAGCAGTTCGTAACGCATCCGTCATTTACACCATCCCATCTTAGCGTTTGGTCATATAACGTAAACCCCCAGTCAACTACTCCTTGGCTTTCTTGCTCTAAATCTAGACATCTTCCGTTCCAACAGCCTCGTAACCTCCGCGATCTCGTCGTCCAGTCAATGTCATAAGACTAGGACTCTCGTACATGGCGGTGTAATCGACGCGCTCGCCACCGAGAACAGCAGAACCGTTTTCTCGCTGGCCGAAAATAGGCGCGGGATCGCACCAGAAATCTTTGCAGTTGGTGATGCAGCCCTTGCTGTAGGGGTTCTTCTTCTTGCGCTTGTTCTTGCCGGACACGGCACCTCTTCCTGTGATGGTCTCGATGAAGGGGTCAACTCCAAGGGTTCGGCTCAACGACTTGAGGATGCCACCCTTGTGCTTGTGAGAGTGAGCAGCAGGGGGTGCTGCAGCTGATAGAGATGGGTGGTTGGGGTCGAGAGGTGCGCCAGTAGATGTGAGAGCAGTGATGTTGCTACCATCACGGATACCAAACATGTTCTCGTATGTAGTCATCGCTCGGGCGACCTGGATGAACTGAGTGAACAGAAGCATGGTGACCCAAAGCAGCTGCAGCGTAATCCAGATAGCCAAGATTGAAGTGTATGAGTCGGCATTGATGTACTTGCACAGCGTAGGGCTGAGGACATTGCAAGTCTCAGAAGCATTCTTGCTGATGGTGTCAAAGTCTGCAAAAAATTAGCACTGTTTTGTGAGCGGGCAATTTCAAGAGCAGCTTACAGTAGTACAGCAAAAAGTCGTACGAGATGATGCCAAAAGTGAGCGAGATAAGATAGAAGAAGAAGTGGCGGTGGTTGTTAATACCAACACAGTTGTTAACCCACGGGCAGTGGCTAAGAACGTTGGTTAGCACATATCATATATCCAAGGACATCTACTTACTGGTCATGCTTGGCAACGCATCGCTGGCAGCGACGACAATGCTTGCTTCGAAGAGGTGTCTGAATCATGCAAGTAACACAAAAGTTGGTCTCATCGTACTTCCACTGAGCGAGGAGTTCATCAATAACAGCCTTTTGCTCAGCAATGCCGTTCATCTTGGGAACAAAACCAGGGTCGTATCTCATGCTGGCAACGTAGAAATACGCAGTAAGACTGAAGAAGACGGCAAAAAAGAGGTTGAGAAATCCGTGGCCGTGGCCCTCGGTCGCGCCAAGTGTTGTCGCGAAAAGGACTGTCGTCAACCAGTTCACACCCGTCCAGAAAAGAGTGGCCGCGAAGATTCCAGTTAACCAAGGCTAGATGAGTTAGCATAATTCTACAAGTCAGACTCTTGGGACTTACCGTCTTGTGGAAATGTCGCATATCTGAAGGCGCATACTCCAATACTTGCTGGGCAACCCACTGGATACCGTAAACAGCAGCCAATCCAAGAGGAACGCCAATGTACACGGGGAAATTCGACATAACAACAAGCATAGCCCACAACAAAACAAACGGCCAGAGGAACAGAAACCTGTTGACAAAAGTCCTCTTGTCCTTCAAGAAATAACTAGCACCAGGCCAAGGAGGCACCGCTGGGTGGCCATCCTCGTTGAAACCGCATTCCCGCAAAGCTCTGTGCCAGGCAGCTTCCGTATTGAGCTCCTTGGCCGTCACAGCAGGCGTCTTGCCCGTCTGCGTCTTTGCAAATCGATCGGCTCCGTACTCGATAAGTTTCAGGATACATCCAGGACTGCCCTTGACCAAAGCCCAGTGCAGCGCCGTGAAGCCCTGCTCGTCGGTCGCGTGGACGCTGGCGCCCCAGCGGAGGAAGAGGTCGACGCATTGGGGGAGGCCCTTGTAGGCAGCCCACATCAGCGCGGTGTGGCCGAATGTGTCGAGGACGTCGACGGGAATTCCTTGGTGCAGAAGGAGAGCGATCAGGAGGACGTTGCCATTGAATGTCGAGATGTGGAGAGTGTTGTAACCTTGGGCGTCGGTGATGAGAGGGTCGGCGCCATGCTGGAGAAGAAGGTTGACGGTATAGTAATGGCATCGCTGAGCCGCCCATTGAAGAGGTGTCGCTACTGACTCTCCGCCTTTTCTGTTGATCTCGGCGCCGTGCTCGATCAAGAATTTGCACATCGCATACTGATTGTTAATCGCCGCCCACTACAAATCAGTCAGCATATTCCTACTCCGCATCGCGTCGCTCGCACTCACATGTAGGGGCGTGATACCCTCGTCGTCGTGGTAGGTCGCATCGTACTCGCCCGACTCGAAGAGCTTCTCCATAGCCGGAACGTCTCCTATCCGAGCCACCTGCATAACATCATCCTGCTGATTCTGGGCGTCTCCCGGCAGACTACCCATCTCGACCTCGCTGTTGAGCTTGGGGATAGCTGCGTTTGCTTTTCCAGACATTTGAATGGGTGCGGCTGATCCGCCTGCTGTGCTGGTGGTGTTTATGCTCGCCATGGCAATTGTGCCCGTAGGCTAGGGTTTCGTGCGACGGTAGGTTTGTAGCTTTATTTCACGTGGGCGGTGCGACAAAAGATATTGAACTGAATTGGAGGAGTCGGTTTATTCGTACAAGATAAACATTGTCTGTCTGAGGAGCGAGAAAAGGAAGAGAAACGGCAAGAGAAGAAGGGGAAAAATCACACTCCAGAAACTGGCCTTGGCTGAGTCTTGGCTGAATTTTGAAGGAGACAGCGCGTGGAGTAGGCCTACGTATTACTTAGAAGCCGTGATGCCGAGCGCGGCTGAGCTCAGACCCTCCCACGCTCTTCTTTTCTCCCTATGGAGGAACCCGTCCGCCTCGAACTTACCGGCAACCAGTAAAAGTCAGGGTCCTGCTGTGGCTTATTTCCCCCTAATCATGCAGTGATTCCATGCCATTGGCTATAACGTATTAGGACTTAATCTTCCTGTGGCTGAGGCTGAGCCAAGTGGGGATGCCGGTCTAGGAGCTCTCCGGTGGGCTGGCCAGATATTCAATTCGTTAGCACAGCTTCAATTTGACAGCAAACGTTTTTGTTTCCAAACTGCCAACGTCATCCGGGCCATCGCACCGACCTCGAGGATACAGATAAACTTCAAGACCCTGTCTTGTCCCTTGCATCGGCTGTTCCGGCCTCTATATCACCTCGCGACAGTTACGGGCGCCAATTGGTGCCGCACATCCGCCCAGCATGGCCAACTTTATCGACATCGTCGAGGCCATCATGACGCCCTCGCTCACCACGATTATCATTGGCGCACTCATAATCATCGGTGCTCCTGTCATTCTTCACCTCGTCCTCGCCTCGTCAAGGACGTACACCGTTCCTCCTAGCGTTCTTCTCGTCGGTCCCGCCAACGCTGGCAAGACGTCACTGCTCACGCTCTTTGAGCGCGGCGCCACTGGTACCGAGACGCACACTTCCCAGGTGTCGCACGACGTTGAGCTCAACGCTTCCACTGATTCTGAGCACAAGCATTCGTACCGCAACCACGATGTTCACGACGGCACCTACACCAAGTTTTTGCTCATCGACACTCCTGGACATGGCAAGCTGCGAAATGTCGCCACGGGCAAGCTGAACCGCACCGAGAAGCTCAAGGCTGTTGTTTTCGTCGTCGACGCTGCTGCTATTGGAGAGCCTGATGTTCTTGCGCCCACTGCGCAGTACCTATACGATGTTCTGCTGTTTCTGCAGAAGCGCGCTACTAACGCCAAGGCTAAGAACCCGATCCCTATTCTTATCGCTGCCAACAAGATGGACCTCTTTACTGCGCTGCCATCAACTCTTGTTAAGACCAACCTGGAGGCTGAGCTGACGAGGATTCGTGCTTCGCGAAGCAAAGGACTGCTCGACTCTGGTGTTGGATCCGACGATATTGGTTCCGAAGAGCAGGATTCTTGGCTGGGCGAGTATGGTTCCTCCAAGTTCACCTTCAGCCAGCTCCAAGAGTTCGATATCGACGTCGATGTTCTCCCTGGAAATGTCACTGGCGATGGCCCAGGTGCAGACAAGTGGTGGTGGTGGATTGCTCAGCGCATATAAACAGCACAGCATTCACAAGTATGGGAGGATTCGATGGATGACACAATTATATTAATGACATTTTTAATTTACGCAGCTGATTCCCGTCGCAAATGCCATGTAGATGTTGAGTCTACCGCCCAAAAAATTATATATCAAAACAACTTATTTATCCTCAAATGCTTCTTTTTCTAGTGGTATCCTGGAACGCCAGACGTGAATGTCGTTGAAAACATGAGTACTCGTTCCCTTCCTCTCGCGAGGTTTGTTTCTACAGCTTCTTGTTGATCATCCATGTGAGGAGATCAACCTTTGTGACAACAGCAATGGGCTTGGACAGAGACTTGGATCCCTCCTCGGACTTTTCAGTGACGACGGCAGCGCTGTTCCACTCGAAGAATTTGCTGAGTGTGGTGAGTGGTGTGTCCTTGGTGATCTCGACAAACTGCCTGCGCTTGCCGGGGTTGACGGGGGAGGCGAACTCGCGAGGGTCGGTGACGATCTCGTCCAGACGGGCAAAGTCGAACATGACTGCGGACACGGGGCTTGAGGCGCTGGCGCGGCCGCTAGAGATATAGCTGAGGAGGTTACCCAGGGTGACGAGACCGACGAGCTTGTTGCCGTTGGCGGAGAGGACGGGGAGCTGGTCGAAGCCCTTCTCGCGCATGGTCTCGATGGCCTCCTGGCAAGTAGAGTTGGCGCCGACGGATGTGACGGGCTTGAGGCGAAGAGCGGCGATGGTGGCGCCCTCGTAGGGGTCAGCGGACTGCTTCTTGCCGTTGCCGTTGACGGCGGACTCGATTCCGTTGACGGGGAGAAGGTTGTTAGCAGCGAGCCAGTCGTCGTCGGCGAACTTGGAGAGGTAGCTTCGGATGCTGTCGGGGAGGACAACAACCACGACATCACCCTTCTTGAAACCGTACTCCTTGACGGCGAGGAGCATAGCAGCCATGGCGGAACCGGAGCTGCCACCAACAAGGATACCCTCCTCAGCAATCAGTCGGCGAGCAAGGTGGAAAGACTCTCGGTCATCGGTCTTGTACCACTTGTCGACGATGTGCCGGTCGAGAACATCAGGGATGAAATCGTATCCAATACCCTCCACCTTGTAACCCTCGTTAACGCGCTCCTGGTTCAGAAGCTCAGGGAGAGCAAGAATACTGCCGTGGGGATCAGCAGCGATAACCTTGATGTCCTGGTTGTGCTTCTTGAGACCGCGAGCAATACCAGTGATGGTACCACCAGTACCAGCACCAGCGACAAGAGCGGTGATGTGACCGCCAGTCTGCTCCCAGATCTCCTGGGCGGTACCGAACTCGTGAGCGTTGGGGTTGTCCTTGTTGCTGTACTGGTCGAGGATGTGGGCGTTGGGAAGCTCCTTCTCGAGACGTCGAGCAACACCGATGTGAGACTCGGGGGCGTCCCAAGCAGCCTGTGTAGGAGTACGGATGATGGTGGCGCCAAGGGCACGGAGGACGGAAACCTTTTCGGCCGACATCTTTTCGGGGAGGGTGATGATGGTCTTGTAGCCCTTGATAGCACCGACAAGAGCGAGACCGATACCACTAAACAGGTCAGCAATTATTTATTATTAGAAGCAGTGGTGATCTTACGTGTTTCCACTGGTAGGCTCGATCAGAGTGTCACCAGGCTTGATACGGCCACTCTTCTCAGCCTCCTCAATCATGCGCAGAGCGATTCTATCCTTGACGCTACCGCCAGCGCTGAAAAGCTCGGGCTTAACGTAGACATCGCACTCGATACCCAGAGACTGGGGAATCTTGTTAAGTCGAACAAGAGGGGTGTTGCCGATAAGTTCAGTCGCAGAGTGGACAGTGGCAGCGCGGGGCTTAACGTGAGGGACCTGAGACGCCATTTTGGAGGATTATGTGTGAATGAAGGAAAAAGAAAGAAATGGATTCTCATACGAGAAAATGAAATGACAGTTAAAAATAAAAAGCACGCCACGAGGACAAAAACATTGTCTGGTAGGCGGGGCGGTATGACAGACAGAAACTCTCTGATAGATGAAAGTTTGCCCCGCCAATGCCGAGATTATCCTGTGGAAACCGTTCTAGAACCGGGCTAGAAAAGTGCTGATTTGGTAGGCGGTGAACCAACCGTTTAAGCTACCCGGTAGCTGATCGTCATGGCGAAGTTAGACGAGCTATTAAGCTTAAACTATTCTATCTTTTACCTAGAGATGTTCAAAATGGCATTTAGTAAGTACGGTCAGTGATTAAATGTAAAGTTATAAAGTGGATTATATCGTTACCCTTCGAACGTATTGGATCTCAAATGTCTTACTCTATTGATGCGACCACTTTACGATGGCGCAAAAGCACGACATTCACTCGCCTAATTATCACTTAAACAATTCGTGGAACCCACTTTCACTCTAGTTTGTCTGACCGAGCCTCAGGGTTTCAGAATGATTGTACTCTAAGGCTTGGAGAGTCAAGAAAAAGTAGTCTAAGTGCTCGTCTAAGCTGGCATAAAGTGACTACCTACCTAGGTTATTTCGTCCTTGATGCTTATAGAGGCTAATGTTCTGACACCTGACGATTGTACAACCGAGCTCTACGCCATTCGTCGCCTATAGCTAGACGAACGATAAGGTATCGTCTCTCGCCTCATGATCTCATCTCATATCCAACTCAGTAAGCAAATCATCACCATCTCCGCCTTTTCACAATTCCTTTTCAAAAGTTCTCAATCAGTTTACAATAGTTCCTCCCGCCACTTGACATCGAACCTATCAACATCGTCCCGGTCCTGGCTTCACCCCCGCACTCGTTCGTGCTTCCTTGTAGATCTTATCTCGTCCGACATGGGTTGTCATGCCAAGACTTTTAATTGTTGCGACCTGCCATTTTCGCATCCTGTACCGATAGGCTGGTCTTACCTTTTGGGGTAGGATATGATGAACTTTGTGAGAACAGGATAATGTATATAATGGAGAGCTTGTCGCATTGTCTTGGCCTCTCATCTTCGCGGCTGTAACTCAACTGGTTAACCATGAAGTTCTTCAATGCCTTGCTCTGCGGAGCTCTCCTCTTCTCAGAGGTCTCAGCTACCAAGAAACTCACACCAAGCCAAGTCGAAGGTGACATTAAAAAGTCTAAGTAAGCTCAAACATAACCCTCAAACATAACCTTCAAGCACCAGCCCAGTCTAACGACCACAGACTTCGAAAGACCCTCGTGGATCTCAACAACATCGGCAAAAAGAACGGCGGCAACAGAGCTTTCGGTCTTCCCGGCTACAAAGCTTCCGTCGACTACATCTACAAGGAGTTGAGCAAGCACAAGAAGTACCTCGACACCACCATTCAGCCCTTCAACTTTACCTTTGAGCAGACGAGGGACATTCAAGTCCGTGGACCTGATGGTGAGGATGTCTATGTTATTACCCTCATCTACAATGTTGGTACGCCTGAGGGTGGTGTAACTGCTCCTTTGGTGGCCCTGCCAATTGATGATACACGCGGCTCTGGATGTTTCGCCGATCAGTGGGAAGGTGTTGATGCAAAGGACAAGCTCGTTCTCGTCAAGCGAGGCGCATGTGCTATTTCTGATAAACTCAAGCTCGCAAAGAAAGCCGGTGCTCGCGGTGTTCTTCTCGTCCACAACGCTCCTGGTGAGGGTATCACCAGCGCTACTCTCAGCGCCGAGAATCTCGAGCTTATCGTCCCTGTGGGTGTCATTCCTCTCGAGGTCGGCACTGCTTGGCGCACGCGCATTGAGGCGGGCGAGAAGCTTGAGGTCACTTTGCTGGTGGACTCATTCTACGAGACCCGTCTGACTTGGAATATTATTTCTGAGACCAAGCTGGGTGATCCTAAGAATGTTGTCATGATGGGTGCGCATTTGGATAGTGTGCAGGAAGGTCCTGGTATTAATGACGATGGTAGTGGAACTGCTGGTATTCTTGAGATTGCCAAGTCGTTTGCCAAGTATACCGGTTACAAGAACAAGGTCAGATTTGCTTGGTGGGGCGCTGAAGAGTAAGTATACTGAGTATCTGACTTGAGAAGATGTTTTACTGACTTGTGGTTTAGGAGCGGTCTTGCTGGATCTTACCACTATGGCGAACAGTTGACCGAGGAGGAAGCTGATAGCATTCGCTTCTACTTCAACTACGACATGATCGGTTCTCCTAAGCCCAAGTACTGGGTCCAAGCTAGCAAGCCTGCTGACCGAGTCGGAGGAGATATCCTCGCCGCCTGGCTCCGCAAGAAGGGCAAGACCGTCGAGTGGGAGTAAGTTCAATCACCCCAATCCTCAAACACAGTACTCACAAACTCAGGGAATTCGGTGAATCTTCCGACTACGCCGCCTTCATCGCCCTCGGCATCCCCTCCTCAGGTATCTTCACCGGCGCAGACGCAGACACTGATCCATGCTACCATCTCGCCTGCGACACCATCGACAACATCCACTGGGACGCCCTGACTCTCAACACCAAGACTGCTGGACGTGCTGCTGCTCAGTTTGCGTTGAGTTTGAAGGGTGTTCCTGCGAGGGATAAGACTAGTCCTAACCCTAAGGATAAGAGAGCTATTGCTGCCAGGTTTGAGCATTGGCAGAAGAAGAGGACGCTTGCGGGTAACTCGCATAAGTGTAACCACAAGACTAAGGAGGTTGTTTAGACGGGTGTATTTAGGTGTGCATTAGGAGACGTTCGAGTTGTGGGAGGATTGAGATGAGTGATGATGAGATGATGATGAACGTTCGTGTATATTATTGAATATTATTTGTGTGATTACTAGATGTTTTCATTAATGTTCGTGACTCGTAAGGAAATGCTCGCTCGCTCGCTCATGTCATCATAAACGCCATCAGTCGTGTGCCTCATTTAAAGAACATCCTTCTCCTCCCCATTCCTCCAATCCCATAAGCGATGTTTGTCTCTCGTCTGCTGCAATCTGTACACTCCGAGTACTGAACGATCCTATCGCTGATATGTCCTCGGCGGATTCGAAGACCGTCTAGGATTCGGAATAGGAATAGCCCTATAGGTAGGAAACTTCGGCCCCCCAGGAACCTGCTCCCTCACAGCCGCTGGCCTAGGATACTGCACAGTCGTAGGCCCTCTCACAGGCACAGGAACCGGCCTCGTCCAATTCTCATGCGGCATGACAACCGACCAATCATCTTCGGAACCTGAATAACTGCGCTCACTCCTTCGTCGCTTAACAGTTTTGACTCTTGGTCGTCGACAGCAACAGCATACCACTATAACCGCAAGTATGAAAGTGCCAACGACAGACCCCACGATGGCACCTATTGCAGCGCTCGTGAGACCGTCGCCGCTGTGCTGGGACGTTACGGGAACTGCGGGACGGTCCGTCGAGAGTGTGACGTGGGTGGTGTAAGTTGTGGATGGGAGAACCACTGTTTGAGTTATGACTTGCGCCTCTTGGCGGGGGATCATGTGGGGAGGGGACATTGTAAGACAGTCAGCCCTATACAGACAAGTAGGTAGAAAGTGAAGGTATTCGCAAAAGTGCAAAAAAGAAAAGAAAAAAGTCGGGGGCCGTAAAGCCTTATTTAGAGTCTCTGTCTCACAGGAGAGGCAACCTTTGCGCGAGACATATCGTCTGCTGATGCTATTTGGCCCCACGGCCCCCAAAGTTCTTCTGTGCCGGAACAGGAATGACGGGCAGGGGATGTAACTGTATCTGTATGCGTTGAATGGTCAGTTGGTTCGAGTTGACCAATAGTAAGAGACTGATCTTGAAGAGGGGTGTGGTGGTGATGCAGGTTGGACTAGGCTGCCATAGCTATTGAAGATGACTGCGTCGGTAGAGTCTGCCTTTTTATGCGGATTTTGTTGGTTTCCTTGATATTGGGGGGATTAGCGGTTCGCAAATCGTGTTCATGCAGGTGTTGGTTATGACTAGCAAGTTACTCAGCCTTAATAACGACATGGATGCCGCGATAGCATCAATACCAAAGTACTCGAGATGTAACTGTAAACATTAGCCGGATTTAAACGCTAAGAGTAATATGTAGCCGAAAAGGCAGAGTGAGCTAACCATGAAATAATGGGTGCTGCTGTCTGGGTATTTTCCACATACCATATGCAGTCACTCAAGCTGGGAAAGGATCAATTTCTCAGGCTGACTCGGAAGATAAGCGAGGCCGATTACTGTGATTTGTGATAAGCTGATATGACAAGATCTGTCATTGGAAATGTCTGACAGGATGGGCATTCGTTATGGAATCACTCATACTGTCAGGGCTTTACTGGGAACAAGATGATCGAAATCCTCTAGGGGCTTATAGCCCTTATTAATTATCTCCGTATTATTATTCTTCATTAAGTTTATCATTATCCGTTACATATACAGATAACCTCTTTTAAATCTCCTTATCAAAATTATAAAACGGCTCAACTCTCCCCTGACACTCACACCTGAAAACACTTCCCAAACACCTCTTAAACACATCCCGCACCCTCTTCTCAATACTCCAATCCTCATCCTCAAGTTCATATCCCAGCATAACACACCTGACAACAAGTCCCCAGCACTCCTCAAGATACCCATCAAGCTCAGCTTTATTCTCAGGATGAAACGGGTTTCCGGCAATGGGTAGAGTTCGTTTGGCTGTGTAGTTTGCGGCTGAGAGAATACTGTCTGATAGTTCTGCTGGAAGACCCTTGTTGTGGAGGGCTTGTTGGACTTGTGGGATGTCGCTTGCGTGCGGCTGATAAGACACTGGCTCTTCGAAGGAGAGAAAGTCATCGTAGGACATTAGGCCGTAGGGGTAAAAGTCCAGTTTGTAGAAACGGTCGGGGATTTCGCCTGTTTCTTCAAAAGTTTTGCGTATGGACTCTGACATTGACAACTCGCGTGTGTTTACCTTCATGACATGTTTCCAGCGAGGAATATAGAATGGTTCAGGATACAGCTTGAACTGCTCATCCTCAATCCCGAAAAGGTCTTTATGCGGATATGTCGCGATCGGACAGCCAGAAGATATCGTGCATGCTCGAATAGCCCTTTGATAAGACCCCAAATCGCGATACCCACCGTCCCTCAAATCCGGAAAGCAGTAAAGGACGTTAAGAATGAGATACATCGTCATGGCATATTCACAAAGCATATCCCAGCCAAGGTCACTGTCGTCGCATTCACAAGGTCCACATTCCCACCATCTTGCCAAATGACACTCATCCGACGAACAGATACGCAGTATGGGATCCATTTCTCCGCAAAGGATTAAAGTTTTGACGAATTCGAGATTGCGATATGCTTTTCCATTGTAATGGTAGAATTCCCAACAGTCGTTCCGTGTACGTTCTCGTTGGAAGGCTGCGGTTTGGCGTTCTTTTAATGGTAATACGCAGTCACAGTCGTTTGTATGAGTGCAGAGGAGACCTTGGTCAAGTTTTGATGATTCATCCTTTTCTTTGGGATACCAACGTTTAACTATTGGTGTGATTTTCTCGACTGATGCATCTGTCAAGATAATCTCGTCTTTGGCGGGAGGATAATATTGCGCTGGAGTATCATCTTCTTCACCGGTTATATCTTTGAAGAAAGTGCCAACGTTGATAGGGTCGAATTTATCAGGATATTTCTTCCGTTCTTGCTTTGCATCAATGGTCGCAGTTTTGAAGAATGCATCAAGAAAATGAGAGAGCTTTTGTCTTGACTCTGGTGTATCTCGTGGATGAAGATTGCGAGCGTTATGCTGACAAACGTTTGCAGTCTTGAGCTCAAAGACCGAAACAAGAGTCTGCCAGGGTAATCTTTTTGCTTGATGAGCCATATTTTTTATATAATAATTCACTATCTCATTATTTAGTGAGAGAACGTTGGCTTTATAGTTGAGATTATTTATAGTCGGTTAAGGAAGGGACTGCGCCCAGCTGTGCCATAAGCTAAGGTCGAAATAGAGTCATGCAACGTAACTATTCGAGTCTAGGCCCAAGGATGCGCTTACAGCAGAAGCGGCAATAACACAAAAGACCGAGTGACTCACCCATACCAACGTCACTAAGAGATCCGCTTCAGGTACACTGGAATGGTCAAAGGTTCATATTCTCAAGGCAGCGCTTAAGATGCTCACCGAGCAACATCATTCTATTGGTATTAATACAGCTTCTTCCAATAAATAGCATCAACCTTAACAATAGCAAACCTCAAAAAAGGCCAACTCTGCACCCTCATCTTCAAAATCCTCCTCCAAGTAGCAAGCAAATTCTGATCATACTCAGACATACCATCCTGCAAACAAAGCATATAACAAAATAATCCAGGATAAGCAAGACAATTTCTTGTGTAAGCAGGCCAAAACGCAGATTGATGTCGCGCGTCTAGTCCTCGTATGAATTTGATGACTGTCTGTATAAGACCGCGACAGGATTGTAGCACTGTTCCTTGCACGTTTTGGTCCACGGGTGAGGTTTTGGATATTATCGGACGGAGCAGAGCCCGGAGAATGAGGATGTGTGTTGTGTAGTAGGCTACGTAGAGGGAGCGGTGGCTTGTTACTGAGTCGTCGGCTTCGGACTCGTTGGGGGTTAGGGATGGGGGGAGGGACTCGAGCCATTGGAGGAGGAGTTGGCGCGGACGGCGGGCTTGGTCGAGGAGGGTTTCCAAGACCTGTGGACGAGATACGGCGCGGAGGGAGCTATCGGGTTAGTGGTGAGGGTTGATGAGTAGGATATGACTTACAAGAATTGACGGCAGATATGACTGGTGATTTCTGTCAGTGAACATAGCTGTATGATATAATCAGACGACAATTTCTGAATGTAATCAGGCACATCAACATCAATCATGAAATCATCCACCGTTAACGGCGCAACATCCCAATCATCATCCGAGATCATAGAACACCTCCCATGTGTAACAGCCCTCCAAGTATACTCCACATAAACAACCCACCACAACCTCCTCCTCAACCTCCCCTCCCAAGCCGGCAATTTCCACCCCTTCGCATCAATATTCAGACCCAAAGACTGCGCCATGGCAAGCATCGAAGACGCAAGAGACCAAACAAACGGATTCTCAACACAAACTGCATCGAAGGGTGTGTGGTTAAGAAGAAGGATATATATCTGGATTGTTGAGAGGCGTGGGAAGTGAAGTTCTTTTTGTAAACATGTGTATGAGACTTGCCATAACTTTGCGACGTCCGGTTTTGAGTAAGCGCTGTCGAGACAGAGCTTTTCGTCCCAGGGTGTGAAGGGGAGAGCGAGGGCGTATAGACCTGCTAGAAGACCTGTCGATCCGGTTGATACGAACGATTCTAGGTCTGCGAATACTTGAGAGCGGGATAGGATTGGAAGCGATTCAAAGACGAATCGAAAGTATCTGATATCATTAGTCAAGATACAACCCATTGGCCTTTTACTTACAGTTTAACAAGAGCTATCCCAGTCTCTTTGTCAACCAACGACTCAAGATGTTCCCTCTCATCAAGAGAACTCATACACCCACTAATAACCTTCTGCCCCTCAACAGCAGTCTCAGTCCTACTCTGCAGAAAATGAAGCGGTGCATCTCCATGCTGTCTCCGATACGTAACGCGATAAAAATCCACTTCATCATCCTTGGTGTAAGGAAAATGTTCGAGCGAAAACGGATCTGATTCGTTGGAGAAACCGATGAACGATGTTGAGTAGTGTAGTCTTTGATCGATGGACAATCTCTCGGGGGGTTGCGCTGCTGTCTTTGGAGGACTGATAGCAAGTTGGATATCTTCGGGGGGTGTCTGTTCGAAAGTGGGAAGTTCGCCGTCTGCGAAAAAGTCAAAGGTTTGGTCCTCGCCGAATGCCAAGTTCCAGTTTATATCGGCTTCGATGGGTTGCGGCGCAAGTATGTCGGTCAATGGCATTATACCAGCGCTATCGGTGGATTCTCGAGTAACTTCGAATTGTCAGCTTGATTTAACCAAGATCGAATGACCTCTCACCATCATGACCACCCATTGACCCATCCAACTGTGATGTCGCACTCAACACAGTACTCGGAGACTCCCTCCTAACGCGACTATCTCTAGCCTTCTTATTCGGATTCCCAACAAACGTACACTCCCTCCCCGTGCGATCGCAAAGCTGACATGGCCGGGACGGATCAGGAATATTGCACAGTACTTTTCGCGCGCGACATAAGTCGCATGGTCTTTGCGATTTGGATCGATATCGGCGCGTCCCTGCGACTTGGCGTGTTTGTGTTTGTATGGAGGGAAAGTCCATGATTGTTGAAGATACGGATAGTGGAGGTGATCTTTAGTGGAGGCCGAGATACCGAGGGTCTGGTTGCGCTCATGTGACGTAGCTAAATATGGCAGTTTCGGGGACTAACCCAGCTTTGTGCAGGTGTTTTGGATTGAGTCTCGGAGGATTTAAAACCACTTTATTAGGTGTCTCGGCAGGTAAGCTGCCGGGTAGATAAATCGCAAATGAAAGGCAAGCGCATCACTGGCAGTATATGAGAGACAAAGATAAAATAAATGGATGTAAAATATAACGTGTAATTCCATTGCTCTAAGCATTCTTGATATCTCTGCAACAAAATAACTATTCGTGTCATCATCCCTAAAAGAATCCAATCCAATCCAAACGCCTCATAATTACCCAAATAAAAACCATCATCTCGATATCATGTTCTTTCGAGGCGTGATCACTCTAGAATCTTGTCTAATACGCTCTCTTAAAATGCAATTGCTTATCGACTGGAAGAAGGAAACTCCAGTCGACGGTCGTGTTCGTAAGGTGTTGGTGCAGGAGAGTTAACTCGGGTAGTAAAAGCAGAGTCAATGTGGAAGTAGCTCTTAATAGAAGAGTACTTCTCCCCAGATGTACCTTCATCTTCCATGTATCTGTCATCCTTTCGGATGATGGGAGTAGTAACCTTGCTCGCCTCTTCAGGCTTGGTGGTAGACTTAGGGAGGACACGACCGCCTCCAGCGTTGGACTGGGCGTTGTCGAGATCAGCAGCGCCCTTGGATCCCATGCCGTCCTCGAGGAGCTCACCACCCTCCATAACAGTGCGGAGCTCGAGGTTCTCGTCCTTGGAGTAGACGCGGACACCAACGATGCAGATAGCATTCCAAGGCTCGGGCATCTTCTCCTCCTCGGAGTCGTACTCCTCTACTGCAGCGCCAGCGGCAGCCTGTTGAAGACGAGGCTTGCGAGCCATATCGTCGCTGCTGTACAAAGCCTCCCAGTCCTCGACAGGAGAGTCCGAGGACTCGCCGGCAGAATCGTAAGCAGGTCGGGCACGCACAGGAAGAGGCTCCTCTTGCTCGACAGGCGCGGGAGGACCTCCACTGACAGGGGGCACCTCCTGCTTCTCTTGAGCGGCATCGGCTGTGGACTCGACACTCTTGGGAGTGAAGTGAGGTGATCCGGTGGAGCAAGAGATGACGCCATCGTCAACCTTGTGATTGTCAACGACAACGGTCTCATCCTTGTCATTAGCCGAGAGCTTAATCTCCTCAGTCTTCTTGCTCAGAGCCTCATCGTCGGCCTCCTGAGCCTTCTTCTCGGCTTCAGCAGCCTTCTCAGCCTCGGCCTTGGAGAGTCTCTCCTTCCTCATCTCCTCTCGCTCAGCCTTGACCTTGGCATTGAACTCCTCGTCAAGACGGTTCTGCTCAGCCTCCCACTCAGCGCGACGACGCTTGCGCTTCTCCAAGTTCTTCTTGGTTTGCTGCTTGGAGACCTCACGGTTGGTGGCACGCTTCTCCCACATTCGGCGACGTTCCTTCTGACGGCAGGCAGAGGCCTTCTTCTGGTCCTTCTTCATGCGCAGCTTGGTGACCTTATCCATGTGGTCCCAAGCCTTGCTATGAGCAAGATCATAAGCATAACCAACCTGAGCGAGCTTCTCGTTCTCAACCCTCTGAGCAGCCTCGCGTTTGACGACCTGCTCAACGGACTGAGCATTGGAGTCACGCTCAGCAGACACCTTCATGTAAACAACATAGTTGCCAGAAGGAAGGTCGGGAAGCTCGACAGAGACTGAGCGCTCCATCAGGTAGTTACCATGAGATCGAACGATGTAGTCCTCGGCGTTGGGGCTATCCTCGTAGTGAAGTCGGAAGTGGATGCGGAAAGAGTACTGTCCCTGAAGACCCTTGAAGTATCGGCCATCAAGCTGTGACAGGACCAAGACAAGGGGAGTGTCTTGGGTGACCTTGATGTGGAACTTCTCGTGGTAAGCTGCCTTCCATGGGACGTCGACACCAATCCAGCGTTGGCAACATCGCCAATCGCGGTCGCGGAAGAGTCGGGTACGGTCGAAGTGAGAGTACTTGCGGATGAGATCCTCGTAAGAAATCCAGAAGACAGAGTCGCTGCCGAATTTGTGGTCCATCTCCTCTTGGACCTCAGCGGTCCACTCCTTAGAGCCATCGCTCCAGGCACCCTCCCAGATACCCTTGCGGACCTTACCCCAGGGGTTGCGAAGCTTAACCAGACGTTGGCCAGACTTGAGGGTACGGGCCTCTAGAACAACGTAGGCGTGTCCCTCGGAGATACCGTTACGCTCACCATAGCCGTGCTCGAGCAGACCAGTGGAAGCACCAAAGAGAAACTCATCGTTGACTCGTGACATTTCCTTGTCCCAGAAATCGTCAATATCGAGAATATCCGACGTCAGAAGCTCGGTAGTCACACCGCCAGAGAGATCTTCGACACCCTCCCCGATCCAACCACCAGCCAATGACGCATAGTCGCCATGCGCCTTGGCGTAGGCCTTCTCAAAAAGGGGGACCCAAGTCTCATTTTGATCTCTGCACTGGGCAAAGAAAAGAGCCTTGGAGCCAGTCTGATATGTCCTTCGATAGACAACCTCGTTATCTTCGCGGTCAATTTGCTGCAGAAGATCTCTCTGCATGCTAGGAGAATCCCAGCATGGTGACTTGAGATAAAGTTTATCGTCGATGATGGAGTAGATCCATTCGCCATCACGGTAAAACACAAAACCATAAATGCCGATCTTTGTGTCATGCGCGACGCAGATCCTCTGTAGGCCCTCTGGAACGCTAGCCAGCGCTGTAAGTCCAGCCATGATCCAGCAATCGCCTAAGCTTCCCTGCTTGACGTCACCGCCACTAACATCTTTCATGAAAGTTGGCTTCTCGAAAATTTCATGCACTCGCTTGACAGCCTTGGGAACAGCAGCCTTGGAGCTGAGTAGTGTTGTTCTGTTCAGCTCAAACTTTTGTGTTCCAAGGTTGTTCAAACAGTGTCCCTTCTCATACTTGAGATCCCAGTCCTGGTCGTGCATTAGCGCCACATTCATGCATAGTCTGGGGTTTCCCAGAATAACTTACCAAATCCCAACCAGGATCTCTATACCGCATGTTTACTCGCTTGCACTCTTTGATGATCTTTTCGACCTTTCGTCGGCATTCCTCTGCAGCTCGCTCGTAACCAGCCGATAGGAGCTCATTGGAGTGGTAGGTGGCAGGAGGTTGCACAGGGTCAAAAGGTAGAACGGCGAGAGCCTTGTGAAACTTGCGCTTGGAGAACTTCTTCCAAATCTGGTTGATGGACTTTTGAGGCGGAAGCTTCTTCTTCTTCTTCTTTGTCTTATCGTTGTTGTTATTGGTCGCGGGTTGGGCGCGAGGCCGACGAGGGTCGTCAGACTCCTCTGATGAACTGTAGCCGTGCATGTTGATGGCTGAAGATGATGAACTATTATGTGAAAGGAGTGTTCGTTTCAAATAGGGATGAAATCGTGTGATAAGTGATGGCTATAGAGGGTGAATCTTGGTGTAACAAGATAAGACCAGCACCCAGAAGGTAGTGTAATAGTAATAAGATTTGGTAGGAACAAGTCCCGATAACAAGACGAGGAAATCGAGAAGGAAGAAACAGCGAAGCCGGAGGAAGAAGGGTATATATATGATAAGAAATAGGCGAGGGGATGGTAATGTTATCGTTGAATGGCACTAGTCGTCCGCCACCAGCTTTCCGAGGTCAGTTCAAGGGTCCACGACAGCGCAAAACCCAGCCCTGCAGATTGTACTGTACAGCTACACCGACAGACAAAGGGGAGGCCATGGCGAAGCTCGTCTTATTCCTCGCGTGTCGAGCGAAGGGAAGCTGTTGAGGTACGGTGTCAAGTACTGTGACTACAGTATCGAAAGACATTCTCGAAATGTACCATTGACGCACGGCGCACCTTGTGCACCGACCGAGGGACTGTCTACCGTGTGAATTGGCGGAGACGAGCAGCAAGGGTCTTCTTGGCGTATCGAAGTCCCCGGAAGTGGAAGTGTAAATGTACCAGTACCGATACACCATCAGTACCCTGACTGATTTGCCAGGAGGAAGCACTTTGCTGGCTCATCCCAGCGGCCTGCTGTACTGTAGTAATCTCACCTTGAGACGGAAAGGTGGTTTCAACCCGGTTGCATAGCACAGGGTGCAGAGCATTCCCCTTTCCACCGTCCCAGCTTTTGTTGATCCAGACCGCTCTACAAAATTGGATTCCCCTTGGCAGACTTGACAGTGACCATGCGACCCATTCGACACTTGAAACTGGAGTCGTGAAGACAGTTTCTTTCAAGACGGACAGTCCGATGCCGGTTTAGACCCGCTATTGACAAAGCAGACAGTGTTGTACTGTACGACTTGGAAGCGAATAGTCAGCCGAAATTCTGGCGTGCCCAAAGATCTGTAATCTTTGCCATCCACCGTCGCAATGGCCGTCCAAGTGTGCTTAATTCCGATTCGTCCAAATAACGAGGCTAGAACTCCTGAATCGTTGAACCGGAAGTACAGAAAGGCCCCGGGCTGTGGGTCGCCTTTTTTTCTAGGGGTCCAACCTAGAACCCGACTTGGACTTCAGGGTCCTGGGGGGATCCTTGCTGTCTCTCCTTTAAGGTACTTTGGCGAGGCAAACAGTGCGGGACCCGTTTGTCAGAAGCAGGGACGCATTCGAGGCTGCATCGCGTGGTAGGCCTAGAGACATGCGGCATACATTGTAGAATCTCCTGCAAGGACCATCAGAACACGGACCGACAGTATCAACAATACTGTTCCCCTGAGGCCTTCAAGGCGGTACTGGTGCTCAAATGACTGGTCGCAAGTGTCTCATGAAATCAGGTGGCTGGACCAGTTGGTGTGATTATTTCCAAGACAAATGATGCTTTTTCCATGAATCGCTAATTCATTTCCTCCGCGGGTACACCCTGCTTCTGGAACAAAGAGGCGGACAGTTATCAGTACCGTGAAGTACAGTATGTACCTCGCCAAAAGGTACGGTTGATAAGCGATTGACCTATGAGCGGTGACAGATTAGCCTAGTTTTGGAAAAGGGTGGCAACGCATCCGAGAACGGGGGCTCGTCTGACTCTTTTTCTTTCAAACCCCCTTCACTCACTAATCACTGATCAACCTCAGTAATCTGGCGACCTGAATTGCGCAAATCCATTCTCTTTCACGACTCAGCGCCGGTTTCAAGTACCCATAAGTCGCCCGAACAAATTAGAAATTTCCCCCGCATTCTCGATCTTCAGTAAGTGTATCAATTCCGGAGATCGAGAGCTGTTTGATGGGGAAAAAAAGATAAGTGATGGGTCCCTGGCGTATTGATTAGGGAAGTCCAGGCTAGGAGCACCACAGAGCCTCAAGTTGCGCTGCATGGATGGGAATGGAACAGTGTTTTGGGGGCGGAGCAAACCAACCAGGCAGGCCCTGTTCCAGGCGCAAATAATGTTTCCAGGTTCCCTTGGGGGCGGAAGGGGGTCTGGGAATTTGGTGACTCGAGCCGGTGCACAAGGTCCGATCGGCGGTTTTTTAGCGCCGCGTAGTTCAGCTACAAGCCAGGCCAAAACAATAGCGTCTGACTCGAGTATCGACAAAATCCGGGGTTATAATTTCTGGGTCTGTTTTAGAAGGTGATTTTTGGAAAGAATGGGACTTGCGACTTGGTTTGTGGATGGGCCCAGCCTCGTGGCCTGGCCTGGCGTGTCTGCCCATCCATTCCACATCTACATGCAACGCTGACAGGAGCTTGGCTGCAGTTTGAAAGTAGGAAATGCGACCCTGAATGTAGCTAGCTGTAGACAGAATGGCAGATAATAAGCAACATCGTTGCTACCTGGGGCTGATATTGTTGAGGCCTCAAATGTTGTTCAGCCGCATTGGTGCTCGTTCGTAAGGGAAATTGCATCTGCATTTGCTTCATGCATGCAAGCTTCGAAAGGTAAAAAAAAAGGCTCGCCTTATCAAAAGTCTTGGCTCCTACAACCAAAGATCCGTGTTAGTCACTTATCATCTTAGCCTGAAGCGCACTCCTGGTCGCCTGTGTCACCACTTACCTCCCCAGATTTCGACGATCTGTGTCCCCCTCAATCCCTCAAATGCCGTGATACCCCACAAGCTTATCTATCGAGCGACAAGTTCTCTGCAGCTGTAGTGACGAGCGAGTGTCATGGTTGTCGTCGATGAGTATCGATACTGTACTGCTAGCAGGTCGAGCGCTGAGCGGCTAACCACATGTGAATGACGCAAGATTCGTTGTAGATGTTGAATTCAAGCTTTTGTAGTAGCGCAGATGTCGATGTCATTTGCTGAAAGATGGTGGTTCGATGTATCAACGTGGTTGCGTTGGATGTGCCAATGTCAGTAATTGTGGAGATGGCAACCACAGCTAGCACAGGAAGGTGCATCCAATCGGTCAGGGAAGGAACAGGGTCATCCAATAGATTACGATAAGAAGTGACTTCAACGTTGGAGTTCTCAAAAGAAATTAAATAACAGGTAAATAAAAAATGAAGCAATGTTTGCTTGAACAATCCGTAACGCCATGTGCGCCTGCTTCCATTAACCATTAGGGTATATCCTCCTCGGTATGCAGCATTTCCCTTTCATGTCGTCGCTCAGACGATAGTATGTCCTCTTCCCTTGACTATGTTCTTATCGTTTGCCCTTTGAATGAACTCGGTTGTCCCGTCGGAATCTTCTGGGGTAGCCATTCTGGACCGTGTTGTTTGCGCCGGGGAGGTCATTCAGGGTCATGGAAGAGCTGCCTCTTCTACCATTGACCTCCCTCCTAGACATGCTCTCTGGGTCTGGGGGCGAGGAACTCATGTGAGATATCGGAGAACTGCCTGGCGTGGTCGTGTAAGAGGTCCCTCCCATACTACCCATGGGAGAACTGCCTGGGTCTCCCATAGTATTTCCCATAGGACTATCGCTTGTGGTAGATATTCGAGGTGCCCATCCAATTGCGCCTGGGGGGACAGTGCGTTCGCTTATAGCCACCCTTCTATCTATATGTATCCACGGATTATTGCTTGGGCTGGATGTATCATATAACCCTGCGGCATTGCCTCCCGTGGAGAAGCTGTCATGCAGCGCGAAGTTGACTGTTCCGATACCGCGCGCCCTTTGTCTTGCACGATTCAAGTCATGGGAAGAGGGGACAAAATCGCCTCCAGATGCCATGTCGTGCTGTCGAGATGCATCAGCTGGATGGCAAGATGCAAAAGCATTTGGACTAGTGAGAAAACCATCTTGTAAACCATTCACATTGTTAGGTATAGGTGTGGCAGGCCTATGAATGTTGACGTTGTTGATATCCTGGTCATTGGAATGATTTTGAACACTATGCAGTGATCCCTGAGGTATGGTCCCATGGTATATAGAGTTACCATTGCCGTTGACAAAAGGAGCATTCGGTGGCATAGATGGGTGTCCCATATTGTTCAGCATATTGCCATTCATGATACGGTGGTTAAACTGGACTTGAGTACTAACAGAACCACGCCCGTGGCTGTAGCCGTTCAACGGCCTTAAAGTACCAAGAACAGCTATCGGGGGAGTAGTGGGAGGCGGTGGCATATGGGACCGATCTGTAGCAGTCGGGGTAGTTTGACCCGCCGGTCGAGGGGCAATGGTACTGAACCGTCTCCTAGGCTGGCTGCGAGTGACAGTCTTCCAGCGTTTGGCAGGCTTCGAACTCTCTTTTGAAGCAGAAGGCTTCTTCTTAGGGGCAGGCGGAGGAGGCGGACGAGACTTTGGGGTATCATCGCTTGATGATGCTGCAGGAGCCGCCGACTGTAACTCTCTCGGAGAAAACAAGCGAGAGATTTCTTGGGCATAGTTAACGAAGGAACGATCTTGTGGGTTGTAATGGTAATACCGACCGATCTCCCGTTCTGGTTGCGGACGTGCGCAAAGGTCAAAGGGGTTACCATTCTCGAGGATACCACCACCACCGCCAAAATCACCTGTGCGAGACGTCTCGGCTGCTTCACAGTTCAAAGCATTGTCTTCATTGGAGTTCTCCTGAGAGCCAGGGCCAGATGCGGGTGGATAGTAGAGTATGGGAGCATTCGGTAGGACCAGTCCCGCTCCTTGATGGGTAGGGGCAGTGTTGCTGGATTCGGGGGTATCATTGGGAGTAGAACGGGTAGGTTGACTTGGTTCAAGTGAGGAGTCTCCCGTAGCCTGTGTACTCCACGGCACCTGAGAGCTTTCGATGCCTAGGAAGCGCTCATCCTCACTGTCCACTAGAGGGGACAAACCGTCGAAGAAGTTGTCTAGAGTTCGACGTCAGCGTTAATGATGCTACTGAGATCTCTGATACAGCCGAAGTGGTCTTCATTGTCATTGCCGCGCGGGCTGGGAGGTCCTAGCAACACATACGAGTCGCATTAGCGAGTACCAGGGAGTGACTCACTTGACGACATCTTATGATGAACTGGGTGTACTTAGTCAAGTATAACCACACCTTAACCCAAAGAACTGCTGTAGCTATGTTTTGGGACTATTGTTGAAATGTCTGACCAGAGTAGAAGCAGGAAGTCTGGAGGAGGACCGCTCCCGTTTTATAGGAGTCAATTTAGCAGGACCTGAACTCCCCATTGGCCTCTCAATGCCGCTGATTTGGACCGATTATTCCTCCTTACACGCACTAAGCTGAAGAACCCTCTCGTTACGTCACGTCCGCTGTTGATTCTTTTGCCTTCCATCTCAAGTCGGCCCATCTGATAACGCAGCGCATCGCGACTCTGGACCAACCGTTTGTGCCGTGGCTTTTTTGTCAAGTGCCAGGCGCACTTCGATCGATCCTAAACTCAATAAAGAAGCGCCGTGTATGTATCAGTGTTAACATTGTCGCTTATCGCGGAAGTTGCGGTAGAGCTTGAAGGCGTTCTGAGTGATCGATACAGACCGGAGAAGTCCAGGAACGCGGTATGGAGCTCCTCAAGCTGTCGATATATGTGGAATCGCATTGAGCGCCTCATGAGAGCATCCAAACCGCAAAAACCCATCATTGTCGCATTCGAGCTGTACATCGCTGCTGTCTGTTGTACCCAGTATACACAGTTTCAGCAGAAAGTGTAAGTCGAAGATGCTGACTAGACTTGCATTCACGCCCACAAGGAGCCGCAAGCCTTGAATCCCCGTAGAATCGTCCTCCAGCCTCTTGCCACCTCCGTGCGATTTTTTGATTGGCGTGTCTGCTCCTGACTTTGGTGAGCCCTATCGAAAACAACGTGGTAGAGTAGACAGGGCTGAATGATAGAATCGGTGTTAGACCTGTGGATAAGATCAGATAAACTTTCCACAGCCTTGCTCGAAATGCGCCCCCTTTTTCTGCCGACGTGTTCTCTTAGTAGGCTTTTGCCGTGTCAAGCGCGCGGCAATGTGATCTCGGGTATGGAAGTTTAACAAGCGCATCGCCGAGGCAGTAGAAAGGCGGCATTGGCGCTGGTGCCTGCGGTCCATGTTATCCACATACTGAAGCCATCGAGCAGCTTCCTCCGGGCAACTTGTTATCGCATGTGGTTCCGGTCATTGTATTGTGGACGAGAGGACCCATTCTCGGAAGAACAGGCTATTGGTCTAGGGAGAAGATAACACATGATGTAATCGATTGGTTCGGAGCAATTATGTTCGGGTTGGGGTTCGGGTTTGTAGAAGGCAGAGGGTGGGTCGAAACTGATGATTGACGGAGACAGTGATTCCTAACAGAACATTGTGCTGGGTGAGTTATCTTGATGAAGGTAGTGTTAGGGGACTGGGGGTGTCATGAAGACGTTCAATTTTGGCAAGATCTTGAAGACAGGTATAGTTAGTAGGGGTCATCACAGCAGGTACTCAGAGATATTCGACAGAGTCCATGCTCCTAACTAAATAAGCGACCATTCTTCCAATATGATATGAAGCTACTGCAAGATTGTCAGTGTCTGATCCAAAGCAATGACTGGTAGGTAACCGACCAATCTCTTCAGGATAAGCAGCCAGTAAGGCGAGTCCACAAACAGATTGGTTGAGCCTGTCTATACGGTGAGCCATGTTATTGGTGCTGAGACCCCCTATGCCGTACATCGGCTTGTTAAAAGCCCACACTGGCCCTTCCCCTGACAGCAAAGGCTATAGCGTAAGGACAAGACGCACATACCGAATTATCTAGCCTATAGACCGACAGAGAGATATTGCTGACTCCTTTTTCAAAGCCATATTGGATGGACCGGGTTCCCCCTTGAGAACACTCCTGGATGACACTCACCATGTACCCCGCGTGGACATTAAAGACGAGGGGGCGGTCTCTCTTTCTATATCTTCTTTCCTATTTTCTTTCTTTCTTCTCCTTATTCTTTTTTCTGTTTCCGTCTTTACTTTTTAGGAGAGGCCATGTGCCTAGACAGAGACTGTGCCTACGATATCAGGGTAAGTCAGGGTATTGTAGGCAGGGGGGTCGTGTTTTCGGGTGATGTATCATGATAATGCATGACAAGGTATTAGTAACAGTGTTTTTGTCCAGTGTTGTATGTCGGGATACTTGAATGAAGGATTGATGTTAGTGATGCCAAAGCACGAAAAATATTTGATCGAATTAATTGTGAAAAGTCGGAGAAGTCCGAAAAGGGGAAGTGATGCTATAAGGAATTTCTCTGGTAGGTAAACCCTAATCTCACTCTTTTTTTCATACCTCTTTTACTTTATTATCAATTTTGCTGATTCCTTATAGCCCAAATCGTGCAATTTTCGAAGACATGATTGATGTTCCAAGAATATTATTCTGTTGCGGAAAGGGTTAACTGTTGATATCCCGAACCTTGTAGCCAATACGTATCTTATTTCACTGCCACCGAAACTCGTTTTGTGATATCTTCTTTCCATTGTTAATGTAAATCAACGAGATGTCAAAGGGAATACACGCTCTTAATCAGAGTATATGAGGATCAAAATCATCTAGAAAACCCAAAACTCCTCTCAAAAGAATCCTCATCCTTCTCATCAACCTCAAAATCAAACCTGGTAACATCCTCAACATACGGCCATAGGTACTGGCTAGTTACCCTAGACAGCAGCATTAACTCCTCGAACTCGAAAACTCTCATAACTAACTCACCTATGATGTTCACTGCTAGCTTGATACTCTGCCAACGCAGCAGGACTCTCATGAAAGCTTAACAAACAGATTTGATAACCTTTGCTGCGCTCGATAGGATCTGTTATAGATGGGCCGCCTACGACTAGACGTTGGTTTTTCACGCAGGAGAGGTTCTTTAGGGTCTTGAGTTCGGTTGTGAAGGTCTCGCGGTGGGAGGAGGGGACCTCGGGACGGAATTTGAAGAGGACTGGATTGTTAGTGAGACCGTGAGAGGGGAAGCTTGACGGAGAGTACGTACCGATGTGGACGACAGTCATTTTTGTGTAATATATGAGTTTATGTATGGTTGTTTAGTTAAGTGATCAAGGTTGGTGGTATGAGTTAAATAGGTAGTTGTGTTGTTGAGAATCCACTCACTTACAAGCGGACTTCTCCCGTCGAGGAGTTGGCGTTCGGGAAACACCCGCTTTTCGACCGTTATAGACCCCAACACGCCGTTACAACCAATGAGAGTCCAGATTCATTAACATCACAACACGAAAGTCAATTAGCACGGTATGTATCATTTAGAGGCTCGGTTTTCAGGTTCTTAGATTCAGATCTCACCATGCTCAATATCTAGTTCACTACGTTCAGTATCTATGGTCTCACTAATCTCAGCATCCGGGTCTCATCACGCTCAGCCTCTAGGGTCTTATCATGCCCAACATCTGGTTCCATCGATCTACTCACCTTGACTGTGCTCAACGTCTAGGTCGATCGTCAGCTCACCTTGATTACATCCTTACTCTCGTCCATAGATGTTGAAAAGCTTCGTACCAGGAGCAGCGCCTGCTTCAACGACCGTCTCGTTAGGCTCACCCTCGTCCCGAACGTCCATGACACTCAAAACAAGCTCCCATCGACCAATGTCCAGCTCGAACCAGGACTTTTCACTCTCGGTATTCAGCCTGTTCTGCACACGGGCCCAGGCGCTTTGAATATGCTCCGGAAGGTCAATGTTACGATCCACACGATACTCCTTTCCCTTGATATAGGGCAAGATGAACTGCTGCGATGCATCTGGGCTGACAAGTCGGAGATTGGCAGTTTGGCCAGGCTCGAGCTCAACACGAGGATTTCCAACGAGCTTTTTTAGTAGTTTCATCGCGCCGGTTGCGACGCATGGGGTGCATCTCGATAGCTGCCCACCCCCTTCGGACCTTACAGATGAGACGTTGGGGTACTCGTCTCGGGATGGCGGGATGCAGCGTCCGCGGATAGGATGACCGCACTTCGAATGCTGTTTCATCGTGGCTCTACAAGCGGGACAGGAATACCTGTAGCGTCTACGCTGTGCTCCTTTCATCCACTCTTCAATACAACTCTGGCCAAACATGTGGCCGCAGGGAAGGATGAATGCTTCATGGCAGAGGTTACCGAGGTTCTGACCAGGAGAGGTAGCCATTAGTTCAAAGCAGATGTCACAGGTGAGACGGAGGTCACGCTTGTTGTCGGAATCTTCTTTGACCTCCTTGAGAAGGGTGGGCCAATTGGTGCTGGTGATAGGATCAGTGTTGGTAGGGTCGGTGTCGGTAGGGTCGTTGGTGAGAGGGTCATTGGTGAGAGGGTCGATGGCGGAGTCCATGTTGGGCAAGCTATGCTTTGATGATGTGTTTGGCTGGGGGATGCTGCTTACCAAAGAGTTAGTTTGAAAGGAAGGGATTGTTTGATCAGCAATCGACGACGGATGGTACACTTTTGCAACCTCTGGCACTAGAAAAGACAGGGCGAATTTCTTTATTGTCCGTTGTCCAAGGTGAATGAATAGGACTTTTTAGTCGCGGTGGTGAACGATGGTACTGAACAGCGATTTGTCCAAGGAACACAAAGAACAGCATGGCTTTTCGAACAAGGTGGTAGTTCTGACACACGAAGCATCACTATCTCCGATATTTATTCTTTTCTTCAGTTTGTAGCCCTGAGGTACTTGACCTTAACACACGAGTCTAGATAGAGACATCCCTTTCGTGTCTGCAAAGTACTGACAAGGGGATGGTGCTAATGAGACTAACTAATCCAGCCCGTATGTGGGACGCTGTTCAAGTTACCTTGCTTGTTTGTAGAGGGAATTGTCTCATCGGCCGTTGGAGGCAGAAGAAAAGAGGCCCTTTTTATACCTCTCGGCTTCACAAGAACAGATGCCTCTGTTGTCCGTTGGTCTGGGTGGGCAAGGATGCCTATTTGATCTCATGTTGTAAACAATGCATTTGAACAAAGCGCTGTTCAAAGAACAACTGTGCCTTTGAACAACATAACTGGTCTATCACCGGTTCCCTTTTACTTTGAGCCACCAAGAGTTCAATCTACGAGCAGATGAAGACATCACGGGGAACTTGTTGTCATTAGAGCAACATAACTTGAATTCATCTATCTAATACTTCAAAGCCTCAGCCCCAACCCTTTCCGCCTCAGCATTCAAAGCATCAATCTCGGCCTGCACAAGCGGAATCCCCGTCTTCTCCCTCTCCTTCTGATTCAACTGCTCAATCTCACCAGGGAAGTAAATCCTCTCCACACCAGCTGCCTTTTCAGATCCCACCACCCGTTCGTACAAATACTGCATTCTCTCGCGGAACTCATCTAGACTCATAAAGAGATCAGGCTTGATAGCCATGAGGAAATGTCCAACGTCTGCGGGTTTGGAAGGATCGTAGGGGCCGGTTACGTGCCCTGCGAATGCTGAACCTGAGAGAACGCCGGAGAAGACATCCATCATGATAGCGAGGGCAGAGCCTTTGGGGCCGCCCATGGGGAGCATGACGCCGCCGAGGGCAGCTTCGGGATCATCGGTTGGTCTGCCTTCTGCATCCAGTGCCCAGTCCATGGGAATCTTTTCTCCTCGTCGCTTTGCCTTGTAAATCTTTCCCCTAGCAGCGACAGAAGGCGCCATATCCAAAATGAAGTTTGCCATACCTCCTTTTCCAGGCGCACCGCAAGCAATAGGCGAAACACCCATAAGTTTACTCTTCCCTCCAAATGCAGGCAAAGCAGGACTCGAATTCGTAAAGACCAAACTCATCATATCCTCATCCAAAGCCTGCTGAACAAGCCAGGCACTCATACCAAAATGATTAGAGTGCTTGATACTCGCCATACCAATACCAAAGACCTTTGCAGACTCAATAGCAGCCGCCATTCCCTTGTGAGCAGCGACAAAGCCGAAGCCATTTTGGCCGTCGACTTGGGCGACTGCGGGTGTGATTTGAGTAAGGATTGGTTGGGCGGTTGCGTTGAGGACGCCTTGGCGGATGCGCTCCATGTAGGAGGGGATGCGGTTCATGCCGTGGGTGTCGACACCGCGGAGGTCAGCGGCTATGAGGCAGCGGGCTATGATGGAGGCGTTTTCTGGGGGGATGTTGTTGCCTTTGAGAACGTCTTCTACGAAGCGTTGGGCTTCTGAAGCTGCGATAGGGAATTTCTGAGAGGCTGTTTGGTCCGCCATGGTGAAGGTGCAGGCAATGTAAAGTTTGAGACAAGTGTGTAAGTTGATAATACAATTGATGTCTTGGTCTTTGTTGTAGATGATGGTTGTCTTAATGAATGAGATGAGATACTCAAGCTTTAATAGACGCTATCTTCAAGTTGTGCGGGGAAACCCCGTTCTCCATGTTTTTCTACTAGCGGCATCTCCCTGCGCGACACGGAAATTCTCCATCCTTCAACCTCAACAGGAGTTTGGCACTGAACATTCAGTGACCCAAGAAATTTCGACAATGCCCGAGAATGATACCCAAGATACCGGGACTCCATCCGGGAGGCGGTCACGCACGAGGAGTGGTCAGCCAGGACGGAGGAACCCCCGACTACGGATGGCCTGTCTGCGCTGTCAAAGGCGAAAGATCAAAGTATGTGCATCATGCATGGAGAAAGTTTCTAGCTGACTAATTCAGTGTGATGGGGATTTACCTACGTGCAAGAATTGCCGTAATGCTGGTGCCGTGTGTACGGACGGAGAATCAGCTCGTCTGAAGGATCTACCTCGAGAGTGAGTAGTACCATTTCACAATGACTTCACTAACCAGTGATCTAGATACATCTCAACATTGAAGAATCGCATAGCTTGGCTAGAATCAATCGTCAGGTCACGATGTCCCGACGTGGACTTATCGCAAGATCCTCCCACGGATATTGAAGTCTTGGATGACACCATTCTTGAAGATTCAACACTACAATCACCCGCGCCAGCACAAATAAGCATATCGGAAACCATCCACGAGTCATCGGCTGTTGAGACACCTAATCAGCCTGTCAGATCAGCACCAGGACCTAGCGCAATAACTCACGAAATCGGTCTCGTATCTCTCGGTACAAACCAAGATCCCAGATACATTGGTCCATCAAGCGGATACTTCCTCGCGCGCGTGATGCTTGATTCAGTATCGAAGCAAGATGACAGACTCAGTCGAAATGCCCCGTTTCCTACGAAACTCGTCGAAGCGATTCAGGGTCCTTTGCCGTTGCCGTCAAGAGAGATGGCGACCCAGTTATGTGACGCTTACTTCAGTGCTATTAATTTACAGTATCCTATCCTTCATCGGCAAACCTTCGATGGCATGGTGGAAAGGGCTTTTGATCAGGACAGTACTGATCCGGTGGTCAAATTCCAGGTCTTTATGGTTCTAGCTATAGGTTCTGCTGTGTTATCCGGTCGCATCAGAGCACGCATTCCAGCAGAGTCCTACTGTCTCTCAGCACTTCAATACCTTGACGAACTGAACTTGGAAAACTCACTACAAGGCGTACAGTGTCTCTTACTTCTTCTCATCTTCACAATCCATAGTCCCTTTGTTCGCGTGAATGTGTGGTATCTGAATTACCACTGCATCGCTGCCTTGCTAGATCTTGGATTGCAGAGAAACATCAGTGCGGGTGCTGGGATCTCTTTGCTAGAGCAAGAGATGCGGGCGAGGATCTTTTGGGTTATTTATACGTTTGATCGGGTGATTGCGACCATGATGGGAAGACCTATAGGCATCAGAGATGAGGGATGTGAACTTCGAGTAAGTATACCCCTTCCGTTGTGATACCTTACTGAGACTAATGACTTAGATGCCAATCGGTTTGTCAGATGAGCAACTTGCAACACCATACCAACAAAATACAGAACCTCCAAGCGAAATGGTATTCGCCATTCATCTCTTCAAAGCCGCCAAACTCAACTCCGAGATAAAATACATCGCTCAAAGCATAGTTCGCGACTCACCAAGATACGCATATCCCCGTGTCATCGACATAAACGACTGGCAAACCGTAATGCTTGACAACCTAGATGAATGGTCAACCCAGATTCCCCTTCAACACGACGCCTCAACGCTGTATCTTCAAATAACCTGCAAAATCCGCTATCATAACCTCCGAATGCTTCTCTTACGACCAAGTCCCGGAATTCCCAAACCTACGACTGAAGCTTTGGTGCAGTGTCATAAGAGTGCGAGGGAGAGTATACAGTTGTTTGATCAGCTTTATAAGAAGAATCTGCTTGTTCATAGTTGGACGACGTTTCATGGACTTGTGCTTAGTACGATTACACTGCTTTATTGTATCAAGGTCGTACCAGAGATTGCCCGTGGCACGGAGGTAGATGTTTTGATGGCGGATTTGAGTATCTCGCTCAGTGTGCTAAGTGCTACGGGTGAGCATTGGTCTGGAGCGAAGAGGAGCAGGGATATTCTGGATGAGCTTGGCAAATCGACGATTCGGTATCTTCGTGATCAAAGTCGTTCAGTCTCTCGTATTACGGATCAGGGACCTGCACCAACACTCGCAACGGAGGTATTGGATGTGAACCTTCATATGGATACATCATTGGACACCATGGGCTTCTTACAGAACCCATTTGACGACTGCATGTTCAACGATTCCTTCGCGGGATACTTTGAGACGGATTCTGTCAATGTTGACAACATTGTTCGAGACCTTTTCCAGGATTTTATTCCTACGTACCCTAGCGAACTATAATCCACCTTGCGGCCCTTGAGCTGTCAAGAAGTCAAAGTCGGCACCGTGCTCTGCCTGGTTCACGCTTCGCATGTACAATCCTCGATATCCTCTCATTCCCTCCCTCTTGACCCACGGTTGCGCACTCGCGGACTCATCCTTCTTCTCAAAACTCTGGACCCTCTCTTGAATCCTTTGAGATAGTTGTTCATCGGATAGATCAACCGAGAGCTGTCTCTTCTCGACGTCCAATGTAATAACATCCCCATTCTTAATAACTCCAAGCGGCGAATTTGGATCCGCAGATTCAGGAGAAATATGGAGTCCGATAGTTCCACCTGCCGTGCCACTCATCCGTCCATCTGACAACCTCAACATATCTAGCACACCCTGAGCAGCAATCTTTCGAGGGATCGGAATCATGCCCGCTTCAGGCATACCTGGGTTTCCCATTGGACCAATACTCTGAAGAACAAGAACGCTGTCAGGGCTGACTTCAAGGTCAGGATCATCTATCCTGGCGGCCATGTCCGCAGAGTTGGCGAATACCACTGCGCGACCTGTATGTTGGAGGAGATGTTTGTATTTGGAAGCGCTGGCTTTCATTACCGCACCGCCGGGGGCGAGATTGCCGCGGAGCACGACGAGGGAGGATGATGGGTAGAGGGGTTCGTTGAAAGGGTGGATGACACTTAGTTCTCTTGGTACGGAGAGGAGGGATTGTTGGGCAATCTCTTCGCCCATAGTTCGACCGGTAACTGTCATCGCATCAAGATACAGGAGAGGCTTTAGTTCATGGAACAACGCAAGCATGCCACCTGAGATCATTAGCTTGGCCCTATCGCCATTTCAGCAGAACATACCAGAGTTGTGAAAGTCGGTCATGTAATTATCACCACTCGGCTTCAAATCAACCAACAAAGGTGTCTTCCTCCCAATCTCATCAACAGTATCCAGAGTAATACTCCCCGCAACACCAGGATGTCTACCCGCAATAGCCATGAGATGCACAACGGCATTCGTTGAACCACCAATAGCTTGCAGAACGGTAATCGCGTTCAAAAACGACTCACGGGTTAACAAGGCTTGTGGTTTCATGCGTTCACGGTTGTTGCATGCTGATACTGCGAGACCACCTGTTGCTTCTGCGATACGAAGGCGAGAGGCTGATACTGCGGGTGCTGTTGCGCCGGCGAAGGGCATCATGCCTAGTCCCACAAGGATGGCTGCCATTGTTGACGCTGTGCCCATTACACCGCAGGTCCCGCCCTTTGAAGTGTTAGATCTGAGAGTAGTATAGAGAAGAGGACTTACTGTTGGGGCGAGTTCATCGTTTATGGCTGATATATCCTCGATATCTATCGTTCCAGCTCTGTACTTGGCCCAATTATTGCGACAATCGGTACAAGCACCGATACGCACTCCGCGATGACTACCAGGCATCATCGGGCCCGTAACAAGATGGAGAATAGGCTTATTCGCGGAAATACCGCCCATCAACTGCGCAGGCGTAGTCTTGTCACAACCTACTCCCATTAACACCATTCCTCTCACTCACACTGGAATAACTCACCTCCAATAAGCACAACAGCATCACAAGGCTGCGCAGCAATCATCTCCTCGGTATCCATACTCATCAAGTTCCTCAAATACATACTCGTCGGCGATGAAAACGCCTCATGGATACTAATAGTCGGAAAGTCAATTGCAAGTCCTCCATTGAGCTGCACGCCGCGCTTCACAGCGTCGATGAGCTGCGGGATGTTGGCGTGGCATGGGTTGAAGCTGGAGTATGTGTTTACGATGCCTATTATAGGTCGGGAGAGTGCATCTTCGGTGTAACCGAGGGCTTTGATGAAGACTTTGCGTAGGAAGAGAGAGAAGTGAGCGTCGCCGTAGGAGGGGAGGTTTTGACGGAGACCGGTTGTCGAGGTTATGGGTTCGTTGAGGTTGTAGTCTGCGTTGACTTTGTCATTATTTGAGTCGGCCATCTTGAGTATGAGATGTTTGAGGTTGAAGATTGAGATTGAATTGAGGGTGTTTGGAGTGGCCTATCATTAAATACGGATTACTATCCCGGTGTTGATCATCGTGAGTACAGACGGGAGAACCCCGCCGGGTATCACGCAATATTACCGAATTGCCTCACGGAGGTCTCCCGTGTAAGTCACGGAAAAGCGCCGGCTTATACCAACAAAAGCACATAAAAGGGAAAGCATCTCGATACTAACTGCAATCGTAGAACTAATTCAATATCATTAACATTTATCTCATTCTCTCGAAATGCTCAACCTCAAAAACAAAGTAGCCCTGGTCATCGGCCTCGGTCAAACAGGCACCGAAGGCTGGGGCATCGGCGCAGCAAGTGCCGTATCCCTCTCCCGCCAAGGAGCCCTCATATTCGGCGGCAACCGCACTCTCGCCTCAACGACAAAGACCAAACAAACCATCGAATCAGAAGGCGGAACATGCGATATTCTCGCTACAGACGCCACGGATTCTTCGTCCGTGAAAGCCCTTGTTGATGCCTGTATGGCCAAACATGGAAGGATAGATATCCTCCTCACAAGCGTCGGTCAATCACAACCTGGAGATCCTGCATCTATGACTGAGGATGTCTGGGATTCGCAGATGGATATTAATCTGAAAAGCGTGTATTTGGCTACACATTATGCTCTTCCTATCATGGAAGCTCAAAAAAGCGGTTCAGTCATATGTATCTCGAGCATAGCTGGTCTTCGATACATCGGTAAACCGCAAGTAGCGTATAACACTACAAAGGCAGCTATACTGCAGTTCGTGAAAGCTACGGCCGTTATATATGCGGGCAAGGGTGTAAGGCTGAATGCTGTTGTGCCGGGACTGATGGATACGCCTTATACGAAAAGTATGGCGGAGAGATTTGGAAGGGATTATGAGGAGCTTTGTAAGGTTAGGGAGGGACAGGTTCCGATGGGGAGGATGGGGGATGCGTGGGATGTTGCAAATTCTGTGGTGTTCTTGGCGGCGGATGAGGCGAGGTATATCACTGGGCAGAAGATAGTTGTTGATGGGGGGATTACTTCTTCTACGGGTAGGACTTAAGAGGCAGCAAATCATTAGAGAAGCCAACAGAGTGAACTGTTCTTTATGAATATGGTTCATAGCATCATAGGGGATACATGGGGTACTGCTTAGACTTGTTGAAGCAGATTCTCTGTATAACGACTAGCAAATACCACATCAATTCTCAATCTATAGATCAATTTCCACCCCCTTTTCAACTTCCATAAACGTGTTTATAGCTCATCCTTCTCATCAAACTCCTTCTGCAACTGCATCGCCACCCCCAGCGCCGCAAATCCTCCCATATGCATAGCCTGCATAACACTCCTCATCATAGTCGCAGCATCACCACCCGCAAAACATCCCTTAACAGCAGTCTCATTCCAAGGCGCCTCAACTTTGACCTCTCCCGAAGGAGCCATCTCAAGACCAAGCTGCTCTGCAAAAGGCGCAGCTTGCACGACGTTCGGATGATTCACTACGAACCCTTCAACCTTGGAAGTTCCATCTTCAAAGGTGATTTTTACTGAAGGTCCCCCGTTGACGAGGGAGAAGGAAGTTATCTTGCGGTCGTCGTAGTGCACTTTGCTGCTGTGGACTTTGGACTTGATGGTGGGTATGAGGGAGGGAGAGGCGTTAGTGTAGACTGTTACGGAGTTGGAGAGTCGTTTGGCCATGGGTGTTACGTGGGCGAGCATGTCTGCGTTGGAAATCATGCCGCCTGCAAAGACACCAACGGACTCGGCACCACGCTCCTCAAAGCCATGACAATAAAGACAATGGAAACTATCCCGATTAGCATCATACTTCCACATCAAGGAAGTCACTTACATTCCCTTCCCCCAACAATCCTCATACCCCTTCGGTAACCCCTCAAAAACATCTCTCACACCAGTTCCCAAGCCAAGTTTCCTCCCCCTATACACACTCCCCTCAGAATCAACAGCTTCAAACACACCGTCATCTGTTTTGCGAACTGTAGATATAGTAGCAGACTTGAACTCAACGCTTTCGTAGCGCTTTTGTAAGTCCTCGCGGGCTTTGGCGCGGAAAGATGCTGGATCGACGTGGTCGAAGCCTAGCACGTTGTGCATGTGTTTTGTAGGAGCGTTGCGGTAGATGCCCGAGTCGAGGATGAGAATGGAGTAGACTTGGCGAGCGAGGGTTGTTGCCATTGAGAGGCCGGCTGGGCCGCCACCGATGATAAGGACGTCGTAGAGTTTGGACATTTTGTAGTGGTGTTTTGATGTTTTGATGCTGTTTACTGGGTTGTTGGTCTTGCTGGGTCTTATGTATCCATCACGGAGAGATCTGAAAGGCTCCGCTCGGAGACTTTGGGTAGCTAGTCTGCGGTTAGATAAAAAGAAGCCGACGATGTGTTGCGCAACATGATTCCTTTCTTGTATTAGTCGTAAGAAATGCTCATTATTATTGGCCGTGGAGATTTTTATTGCTTCGATTGATGACTGCGTTGTGAGAACCCGGGCGGCTCATTCAACCTCTGTAACCTCTGTAGCCCATAATGGTGTTCTCGTCGGTAAGAATTGATTCCAAATCTATCGCGAGAATGATTCTACCATCTTAGGATCCAAGTTCTTGATTACAATGCCACGTAAGTGTCAATTCTGGGTTGGTGATGTCTTGTGGTGGAAGCTAATGGTGCAGTCTGGGGACACACCATGAGGGTCAATTGCTGACAGCGCGACTCATCGATTAAGAGTCACATTTTATGCACCATGGTCGCTGTGAGAGCATTCGCAAATTGGTTGAATCGGTTACCTAAAACATCTATCGAGGAAAGAACTTTTTATTGGACCATCAACTGAAATGAGATCCAACGGCAAGCGCCGTATCTGCGCCTGTCGCGACAGACAACTGACACTAACATGCTTCACAACAATGCATCTTATGTCGCTCAAATAAACAAATCATTGGCATACCACTATTCAGAACAAGTCTGATCTTCCATTGCACTATATAATAGGTATAAAAAAGCCCGGCCGGACTATACAAAAAAGAGAGGCTATCGCTAACAATGCAAGCAGGTTTCATCCAGCCACGATGCTCAAGCAAAAGCGAGCACCAGCAACCACATCAATCACACCAACTCAAGATCCGCAGGTAGTGCCGTGGTTTAAGAGGACCAGTCCGCGATGAGGCTCTCCCATCGTCAATCGGACCTGCTACGAGTCGTCACCCAGCACTACCCACGCATCAGAAGTCGGCGTCGCCGCACTATCAAACACTTCCCTCTGAGAAGGTAAATCGTCAAGTTCACTATCCGAAAAGCAATCGTAGTCTGTGAGTATCTCGTCGGAGATAAGGTCGGGTGGTTGCGATGTATCCACGTCGAAACTGGGTTGGGAGCCGTCGAGCTCGTAGATTATGCGCAGTGGTGCGACGGTGCGTGTTGGCGGGAGGGATTCGTCGGAGGAAGAGGAGAGCAGCTGAGCGATGGTTTGATCGCCGCCTAGATCTGTGAAAGAGAGGTCCAGGTGGAGAGGTGAGTTGAAGCTAAAGCTTTGGGAACGCTTCTTGCGGGATGTTTTGGCGGGTTTGATGGAGTAGACGGGTTCTTCGTGCTTGATACTATCAAGGCTGAAGCCCTCGCCACGGACCTGCTCATCATCGTACAGCAAGCCCATGCGATATAACTCGGCTACTTCATCATCCTCACTCAAAGGCATTTTGCGTCCGAGATAAACATTCCCTCTCGCGGTAGACGCATCGCGAAAAGCCTCTTCTCTTTCAAGCGTAGGACGTCTCACAAGACGATATCGATCGCTGGGGAGAGGAGTCTGGCTTTGCGCCAGATCCCTCCCCTCCAGCTCATCCGACGTTCCCAGCCCTTTGGACCGGGGGTTGCAACTCCGACGGATGTGACTCCATCGAGGATGCACGCGTGCTAGACTTCCGCAAGAAATCTCATAATGCAGGATCTTTTCGAGCTCGGGACGTGTGGTCGGTGTATCCTGTTGACCGCAGCGGCGACAAGTTGTGGGGCCGCGATATGAAGTCGTGCAGTGAAAACCTGTGTCGCGACAGATGTTGGAGCCTTTATATTGAGATTGACGTTTGGCTGTTGCGCGGACGAAGTGATTACGGGTTATTTGCGAGGGAGATTTGATCACTGGATCTGGGGTGATGGGAAAGTGCTTAGAGGGAAGGTCCCCAGGACTATCGTGTAATAACAAGTCCATGATGGATTAAACTTATAAGGTGAGATGAGGTGTCGGGGTAAGAATTAGATGATGTGTCTTTTCAAGCAAAGGGCGTGATAAGGCGTGCTAAATACAAAGGGCACGCAAGATTAGTTTAAAAGAATATGGGAGAGATATCTGGAAGAGTCTCGAGGAGGTAGGACTTTCGCCTTTATTAGTATTGTATCATCTGCGATATGGTTGTGATTGGCTGGGGGAGGAGTCATATGGCGTACTAGTGAGACGCTGTCATTGTATTACACTCACTTGGTACCTAAACTAGGCACTCCTACTAGGCACTGCCGCTTGTAATCGGAGGCTACTGTTGTTGCTCATAGTGACCAACCGTGACGTGACTCACTGCTTAATCCGGGAGATAACCGAGTGGCGCAGTGACCCTTCACCCTTTCACCCGTCTTCAGCCTGGTTTCCTCACTATCAGCGAATAAGACGCCATGGCATTTACGAGCACCTCTACAGATAAGCAGGTTTCCAACAAGAATGCCTTATCTTGAGAGGCGCATGATGATTCTCAACGTGGGGAGGCTCGTGACTGAATCGTGATTGGGTCTCACGGGGGATATGCCAACAAAGAGGGTGTCGTCATTTGACAGATGTACCTTTTTGGTGCGGCGCAGGGTAAAAGGTACTTGTAGCTGCCTGGTTGGAATGGGCTTCTACCAAGGTTCTTTGTTCGGGTGACCTGCGTGGGCCAAGACAGCATAAACCTGGGGAATCTCATTTCTGAAACAGATTGGGCGCATAATCACGATGTATAAATTTATTGGCAGGTTGCTGTTTGATCACCCGCTTGTGCAGAAAGTTGGTCTAACCAACAGTATGCGTAGGATAAAGGCACGATGCAAGATAAGACTGTTCTATCGGTTGCAGGCGGCTGATGATAAGAAATTCCCCAACAAGGTAATCCCGATAACACCCCGGATTGTTCGGGTGGTGCCACCCCCGGGTGGGAACCGGGGGACGAGGGCGGACTTTAAGGCAGCCAGCCTTACAAGATTTCAATGCATCTTTAACCTCTGTCGGGGTGTTTGGTGATGCTGCATAAATTATGCTTCACTCAGGCATTCAGTTGGTGGCAATCTATACGGATGTCATGGATAAGCCAACAAGCGAGCAATATGACCAGTTCAGCAGTTTCCCTATTATAGGAGGGTTATTGAAGCCCGCCCAGTTACGTCCCTGTCGCCAACGAAATGTATGATTTATGCAGCGCCTCGACAGAGGTTAAAAATGCAGTGAAGTGGTTCGCCGAACGTGCTGTATCTTGAAAGCTATCTTGAAAGCGACCAGAGCATTCAACTTGTATATGGACGAGGACATGAGACTGCATTTAACCACACTCGGGCTGCTCTGTGTAACTTTTGACGTCGCTCTTCGTCATAGACATAAAGGTTGTCGATAACAAATCAGCCTTGCTGTACTGTCCTCCTTCACGACAATTTTAACCCTCTTCAAGCCGTTGGTGTTAATGGTGAGGCGGACACTTTATGTACAAAGCCCAAAGCAGACATCCATCAACCATAGGGTAACCACAGTTCTACCATACACAACCACCATCACATCCCCAACTTCCATAACCAATAACTCCAATCAATTTACTCATCTGACCATCTATTCCCCAATCTGAAAATCCATCATCTCGATATACCTCTTAACATCAGTAACATCAATCCCCCGCTGCACATTAACAGTCCCACTCTTATCCCACGCCACACCCCGTCCCTGCGCAAACGTATCCCTATACTTAACCATCGTACCGCCATGCTCCTCCATCTGCTTCTTCAAAGTCTCCAAATCCCACAGCTCGCGCTTAAACTCAACACCAAAACGAACTTCTAACAAATCTGCTAGACGAGCGTAGGAAATAGTGTCGCCGGCTGTGAACACAACTTGATTGCTGATTCCTCGTGGCTCAAGGATGATTTCGGCTGTTACACGACCAATGTCTTCGGGTGTAGTAACAGTGATTTCGTTCTCCCAACTTCCTAAAGCCCGAATAGTTCGTTTGGGGAGATCAACGACGCCAAAATCAGGGAGGAATAGAAAACTCATAAACAACCCCGTAGAAACAATCGTCCAGTCCACAGCACTCTGAGCACGCAATTTCTTGCGAACCTGCAACTGCTCATCGAATAAATCCTGCGAACTACCCTCCCCAATAACATCATAATCCATACCAAACTGCCACGGAAAATAACGCTTGACTCCCGCTTCAAGAACAGCGTCTACAAGTTTGACCTGTGTTCCCGCGGGTAATCCCATGCCATTGCAGCAAACCACGACATCGTACTTGGCGAAAATAGCCGCTAGAGAAGAAATACTAGCAGAGACTACGTCGGCTGCTTCGGTCCCGGCGTGCAGGGCCCGGATGCGCTGGATGAGTTTCTTCTTTTCCGGGGCGGCGGAGTCGAGGGTGGCCTGGCGGACTAGCACGGAGACGCGCTGGGTCTGACTTTGGCGCTTGGAAAGTGCTTCGAGAACACAGAGACCAAGTTCTCCGGCGCCTAGGATAAGGACTCTTGACATGGTTGGGTTGTTGAGACGGTTCAGGGCTTGTAGGTTCTCTGTTGAGAGTTCAAGAGGCGTTCCTTGTTCTTCGTCTTGATTGTATGACATAGTAATAAACTTTACGGATGGCAGTTGGGATTTTAAACTATTCGTTATTACGTCGTTTCATTTCCACGTTTTTCGGTACTCAGGGAATCATCGAGGCTCAATGCATGACAGCGGATCCTTCAATGAGGGGAACGAATAAGGTCTCGATAGACCCTGAATCATTTATCTCCATGTCAGCTTTCCCCAAACTCCGCGATCCCCATTTTCGAATTTGTAAGACAAGACCTGACATAATCAGAAAACAAGGTTGGATGCCAAGCTCTTGATCCACATGGCCGACTCCGAATCAATACCCGGGTCAAATTCCAACGACAAGCGCCATTCCAGGGGCAAACATGACAAATGCGGAATAAGTCTAATAGAGTTTATTTCATTTCTACCCGAAAATATTGAAGCCTGAAAAATATTGATGAAAAAGGGCTGGTCGCAATATTAAACTTTCAGCTAAGAATAAAGGTAAATGAATGAACAGGCACCAAGACCTGTCGCTCAACAAGAACGCCCACGCTTCCTAATGCAAACATCATGATTTTCCGAACTTTCTTTTTTCCAAATGTTCTAGCTAGTAAAAGGGTGAACGAATGAAGTAAGTGTAAGTGAAACAAAGGAGATCATGGCTTGACGGTATTCTTGTTGGCGAATCCGACTCGGTTTTGCTTGAGGTCGAAGACGACGAATTGGGCCTTGAGGAGAATATCTCCCAAGATTGCGAAGCCGATACCCTCGGAACTCTGGATACCACCGTAGCAGACTTTTTCGGTGAGACGACCATAGTTGATGTAGTGGCCAGGAACCTTGCCGCGGTACTTGCCAAAGCCAAAGTAAAAGCTGGGTAAGTTGGCTGTGCATGGGAAAACCCAAACACCGTAGTCTTGGTCGATGTAAGAGCCCTTAACTTTCCTGTAGTAAAAGTTGACAAGCTTATCAGGCAACAGAAGGAGCGTAGTGCCAGTGTCGACGATGGCTGAGTACTTCCACTTGTGCCATGGGGATCCTGCAGCAATGCGGTAGCCCTCGATGTCGATCTGCCACCAAGGACTGTCCTTGGTCACTTTAGCAAACCCAACGGTTCCGTAGTATTCGTTTTGGTTGATGTAGCCAAAGTTGTAGTTTCCAGCCGAACCCTTCTGGAGATTGGCCGTAAAGACTGGGATGTCCAAGGCATTTTGGACCCTGTCAAAGTATGTTTTTTGAGCCGTAGGTCGAACGGTATTGAGACTCGACATGGCCAGGCCCATGATGCCATGAGCGAATTTGTCTGAGGCGATTCCATCGGACACTTCAGTAGCGGACTGCACAGCCATGTTGTTGACATAGGTGCCTCCAACTCGCACGACGTCCGTGTAGACAATACCACTAGCACCAGTACCATCACCATATCTGATGCTCCAAGTCTGGCCATTAAGACGCTTGCTTGACTTTGACTTGTCGGGGTTGTAGAGAATGTGACCCGCCTGGTCAGGCTGATATGTATCGGTGGAAAAGACCCAGCTGCCAAATGTCAGAAACGAACCGTTCAATAACGTGAAAATTAACTTACAGGTCAGAAGAACCAGTATCAAAGTTCAAGTAGGTAGTTTGTTTCGGGTTGCCGATTTGAACAGGGACAACGTATTGTGAATCGTAGTATTGGGGAGGTGTTGCTGCAGCAGTACCCTTCATTCCTTGAGAATGTTAGATTGATTCGCTGGTACGTGAATGAAATACTTACCAAGCTTATTCTTGACAATAGCCGCCTCTTGGTTGGCAATCTTCTTAAGCTTCTCGTTGGGCAATGGCTTGCGATATTTGTTGTATGCATGAATGAGAGCAATCTCTGCATGGGGCTTCTTGTAGCCTTCGTTTGCAACTTGATCAAGTTGAACCTTCTCTCCTTTAGCTCGTGGCATAAGGTGAGGGTGTTCATCGTAATCAATGGCTCGACCCTTCAAACCCTTGCCCATCTCTATCTCTTCTTGTTCCTCAGGGTCAATACTCCGCTCCGCTATTCCATCGAGAGGGTCTTCAGGGTGATCCCCAAAAGCACCCTTCACCTCATAAACATCACCGCGGATTTCATGAGGAATACCCGTACTACAGCCGGCAAGTAGAAGGAAAGAAACCGTGCTGAATCTCATGGTGAAAGGTGGGTTATTGGAAAAGAGTTGTGATCGTAGTCAAGAGGCAAATTAGAAAGCAGAGGATGTGGTCTGATATTTCAAGACAATGAATAGTGGATGCGGGAGGCGGCTGGCAATTCCGGATTGAGGCCAAACTCATTTTCCAGGCACTTCGAGATCTCTAGTATGGCATTCTGGGCAAGCCCCGGGCTAAGTGAAGCCATCTCGGAGAGCTTAACCTGGAATGTGGTTCGTGTAAAGTATGGTTTTGTATGGAATGCTCCTGGATATAGTATAGTATGGTATGCCATTTGCATTCCGTGTGCATGGGACTAGACATTTTAGACTCTATTATGGATGCCACGAGTTGCGGCAACAGAGCCATGGCCGAGACATGGCTGAATATGGCTTGGTACGTCTGTTCTTGGTTCCTGGTTCCTGCATCTGATTTGTCTGAGTTTTCCCATATTCTGCAGGGTCTCCATATTGACGTTGAAGGCGCTGATTCGATTGTCAGGGTCCCGCCTCTGTGTATGGTAAAAGCAAATCGACCTGAATTTCAACGACGATGGCTTGTCTGCTATTCCTGTTGTAGCGATCGGCAAACATCTTGACCATGATCAGACGATAATGATGAAAGACCCTTGATAGATCACTGGATCTGCAACAATGTCGGTTTGATCTTTACCCGAAATCCAAGACATCGCCGATGCCTAGCATTGTACCTGCATATTTCTGGCATATGACGTTTGTGAACAATGACATTATCATTGCGCTTCCTGGTGGTCCATTGTCCTTGGCAGGGCTCAGTTAGGTTAAGACACTTGTTAACAGAATGAGCCTTTTCTCTGGTATCAACTATGATGCCGGATACCCATAGATCAGTATTCCAACATGGCCCAAGCTCTCTTACTTTTGGGGCCATCCAAATTTGTTACCTTTTCGGGAGCTGTCACCTCTTAGACTCATGATCTAAGCCTTTAATGCAATGTTCGCGGAAGAGCGGTTCAAGCCTCCTCGCCTCATGGCCCAGTTTAACAAGGTCTCGGACCCTCGCTTGAGTTGCCAAAGAATGCATTGACTCAATAATGATGCTAACGGCAGAGGAATTGTACCACTGAGACGTCGAGGACAATGCTCCGAAGGGGGAAAAGTGGCTGGTCAGTGCTTGACAAAGGGTCGGTCCATTCCGCATTGAGGCTCTTGACTTTGGTCGATACCTTCCATTATTGTTTGTTGCGTTCAACACCAAATGGAATATCACGATGTCTTTATTGCAAGGGATGAATAGAAACAAAAATGGTGGAGTAAGAAATGATGTAAAGTCGAGGGCCAAGTCATCCAATGAATGACCCATCGACTTCCTGCAAGTTACCCCTCCATGACTCACCAACAGGGCAGCAACGGCCCACTAAAACTTTTGACCCGGCAGGTGACAATATTCAGGCAGTCAGGCTTTGATAAGTTACTGCCTGAACTTGAGAATAGGGGAGACTGTTAAGGAGGTTTCCGCATTTGTAGGACATTGAAGAATTGAATCGATATTGTAATCCTTCAAAAGTCATTGAAGGACACCAAATCCATAATCAGAACATCCAGTCCGATGTAATATTGAATTGAGTTATCGAATGTCAGTGCTCAAGTCTTTTTGACAGGTCCCTGAATTAGTCCCTAAAACCCACTGCTGGCGCTGTAGACCCTTGATAAGATAACGACTTTTTCGACCCCGCCACCCCGCGACAACTTCTCAAGGTTGCACAAAAATTCCAACGCCTTCAATTAAATTGAACTATACGATTTTCGCTTTGCTCCCAAGTCTATCGCATTGCAAATCGCAACCATGGATCCCGCAGCTCCGCACCAGCCGCCCTACACTTATACGGCGAATCAAGGCTACGAACAGACCGAAGAGATCCCCCGCGAATTACAGGCCCAAAAGGACGACGGCGCTGCCCTTGCCCAGGACGATGAGAACGACTTTGACGATATCTTTGACGACCAGGACTTTGACGATAATGAGTGGGATGCTGGCGCAGGCGACTTGACCAAGTCTTACAACAGACAGCGCAACACCAACGAGGGCGCTGCTCCTCTTCGTTCAAACCAGCAAAAGCCCACTGCCAACACTTTCGCCAGCGTTGACGACCAAGTCTCAGCTCTTTCCAAGCACGCCGCCAAGATCCGACTCGACTCAGTTAAGCAAGATGGCGGTGATTCAAAGGACAAGGACAAGGCAGACCGCGCCACTAGCGACCAGGTTCTTGACCAGCGCACCCGTATGATTCTGCTGCAGATGATCAACCGCGGTTTCGTCAGCGAAGTCCACGGCGCCATCTCCACAGGAAAGGAAGCCAACGTCTACGGCGCCGTTCTCCACGACGAAAACACCGGCGACGCTACCCAAAGGGCTATCAAGGTCTACAAGACTGCCATTCTGAGCTTCAAGGACAGAGAGCGTTACATCACTGGCGAGCACCGTTTCAAGGGTGGCTTCGACAAGGGTAACAACCGCAAGATGGTTAAACTTTGGGCTGAGAAGGAATTCCGTAACTTGAGGAGGATCTACAACTCTGGTATTCCTTGCCCTGAGCCCATCAGCCTTAAGCTTCACGTCCTCGTCATGGGCTTCCTTGGCGACCGCAAGGGATGGGCGTACCCTCGTCTCCGTGACGCAACTCTGACCGGAGACGATATTGATCAGCAGTGGCATAAGCTTTATGTCCAGCTTCTTGGCATTATGCGCAAGATCTACCAGGTCTGTCGTCTTGTTCACGCCGATTTGAGCGAGTACAACATTCTATACCACAAGGAGAAGCTCTACATTATTGATGTGTCACAAAGTGTGGAGCCGGACCACCCCCGGTCTCTCGAGTTCTTGCGTATGGATATCAAGAACGTGGGAGATTTCTTCCGCCGTAAGGGTGTTGATACCCTGGCTGACCGCGCTATCTTTAACTTCATCACTGCCCCTGAGGGTGCCGTCGAAGAGCCTGAAATGGGCAAGGCCATTGACATTCTCTACGAGACTCGGGCTGATGCTGACGGCGAGGACAACGCTGCTCAGCAGGAAGTTGACAATGAAGTTTTCAGAAACCAGTACATTCCTCAAACATTAGAGCAGGTCTACGATATTGAGAAGGATGCTCAAAAGGTTGGAGAGGGTCAGGGTAACGATCTTGTTTACAGTAATCTTCTGCCAGACCAGGTCATTGCCCCCAAGAAGACCGATGGTGAAGAGGCCGATGCCGACCAAGAGCAAGGTTCCACATCTGATTCAGACGAGGGTGCATCTCTCTCCGGTGACGACTCGGTCAACGAGGCCGACTTCGAAAAGGGTACTCCTCGTGGTCGTCGCTTCGAAGATAAGGACGAGAAGAAGGTTTGTACTCCATATCTCATCCCCATAACGCCCGCTATGAACTTTACTGACCACTCATCTCAGGCACACAAGCAAGCCGTCAAGGAAGCTAAGCGCGAGAAGCGCAAGGAGAAGATGCCCAAGCATCTCAAGAAGAAAATCGTCGCTACCTCATCCCGTCGCAAGAAATAAGCACCTCAAGCCCAACTTTTACACCTCTTGTCATTTCGCGCAGGGGTCCAAAAAGCCAGGCCAAAGCTCCCAAGCTCCCGAAAACTGACGGGCCTCATCCGGGGAAAGCTGTCAAACTCTCTCCGCCCCATGGTCTCTTGGCAAAGAGAAGGGCCAAGGGGGGCAAATAAATACAAATCGTCAGAGCTCTCTTTGATCGTTCAGTACGCTGGAAAGCGTTCAGATCGCACTAACCGGGAGGTTATGCAGACCCTACATGAGGTACAGGGAATGCTAAACCGTCACGGCCGGAGGCTTCTCCGTGGCGACGAATCAATGTCTTCATCATTCGATTGCAGCTTTGCGCCCGTCAGGGGAAGGAAAAAGGGTTTGGTGTTAGTGTTATTCCTTTCGGAGTCAAAAAGAAAGGGTTCGAGGCGTTCGGATCGTCGTTCTGGTTCCTGCGTCTCGACGTAACGGTCTGGCACCCGGAATGGAAACAGTCTGGGCAGAAGAGCAGGAGCACACCAGAACAAAACAGAAAACAGAATAACGGCTTGAATATTATGTTGAAATGCCTGATGATTTGTCGCTCAGTTATTCTTACATTCAGTAAATGTCAAGTGCCTTCCCAAGTGCCCTTGCGCCAATATAAAATCGTTAACATGCAATCTCACCTCATATCCATCATTATAAAAACTTCGTAAGAAACCTCCGGCTTAAACGCACAGACTGCCGAAAGGGATGCCAGACAGGTTCAAGACCCTGTCAACTAAAAGTAGAACTGTTGCTGAGGCTGGCCTGGTGGCGGCTGGGCCAAAAAGTCAAAGTTCAACGAGTCCATTCCCGTGTTCCAAGGGTCTGGTGATTCTAGTGGCGAATTAGCCAAGAGTTTATGACAGATGAAAGGAGACGAGAAATGACATACCACCCCAGATTGATTCGTAGAGGTCCATGGGAGCCATGTATTGCGTAGGATCGACATTCATTGCGTTCATGCTGTCGATGTTGAGGTTTGCGTTAGCCTGCGCCTGCATCTGTTGGCTGTAGGGGAGTCTAGTAGGGACATATTTAGAAACATGTTACATCAGATGGCGAACCAACATAGGATAATACTTACCCAGCAAAGTCTTGAATCGATGCACCCCCGTTTTGCATCTCGGCCATGGCTAGAGCCGCGTCCTCACGTGGGTCAGCGCTCTGGGAGACGTTGCGAAACATGGAATTGCCATTTCCGGAATATTGTCCAGCGTTCCCAAAGGGGAACTGGGGCGTCCTGCTCCCGCTGCCGGCGGCAGAGGCGTCACCCTCCTTCTTGAGGTGCGAGGGCACGATAGAGCCGTGGTCGTAGATGTTCTTTAGGGCCGTCAACGCTCTGTAGAGTGGTCCAGAAAGTTCTATATCCTTGTCGGTGGTCATTACGTGAGGCTCCGGGGAGCTAACGTCCTTGGCGGCAGTGGCAGATAGTGCAGCGATTAGATCACCCTGAAGCTGTCGGACCTCCGGGTCTGTCTTCGTTTCACAAAGTATACCCAGTAGCAAAGCCGATGATAGGCCATGGTACGTAAATGCCCAGCTTCTCGTGGGGATTGCTGACAATTGGTGCATTGCCAAAAACATTCTGACGGTTTCGGTTAGGTTGTCTTTGCAGCGATCCGCTAGCGTCTTTCGCTGTTCAGGCTCGAACTCGCTATCTTTGCGAAGCGCTGGACGACACGCGACGGAGATGACAAATGATGTGTGAAGGCGAATGGCGTAATGTTGTAGACGGTCAAGTGCTGTCTTGCAATTCTCCTTTGCTCGTAATTGTGGTGCGGTGCGGCTTCGAAGGGTCTCTACTGCTTCGCAATCGTCAATGATTTGAGCATATGTCGAACTCATCATATCATCGGGGTTCAGGCGACGAGAAATGATTTCCATGAGATGGTACATCGTCTCAAGGTATGAATAGTTTCCGTTTGGCGTCGGTGACATGACGGGAATCGGGCAGCAGGGGAAGTTGGTCATTGGTGATCTAGCATTGTTAGAGGTGAGCCATCTCAGAGCAACAATACTTACCGATCAAAGGAAAGGGATGTCAAAGTATCATGCCACACAACACTCCACCATAATCTCCTTCGAACCATCTCTTTCGATTGTGTGTTTGGTGGTGTGCAATCGCGACTTTCGTTGCGCGGTGTTCTGTGCAGACCCAATGATTGGGCAAGGCGACAGGTCAATCCCATCAGCGCCCATGAGGCTTCAGCCTTCATGTCATTGAGAAGAACAAAACATGTAAGAAGGAGAGCTTGGATTGAGTCAAATGAAGGTCTATAATACATTAGCCAGAGCCGTGCTGTCAAGTGGCAGACAACAATACCGAAGAAGGAAATTGCCCAATCGGAGAAAATGGAACGATATTTGGATAAATCGCTGGGAGTCTCGCGTGCGGATATGGTAGGGAGATTCGTGGTATTGAGAGCCGACCGCTAAAACAGCAAAGAGTATGGCAAGCCATGATGCTGTGACGGGTTTGGTCGACTTAATTCCGTTTGTCGCATTCCGTGAACGGTCTTCGAGGTAGATCATGAGTTTGCTCTCGAGGTCGTCAATGTCCATCACAAATCCCCAGAAAGGCTGCGGTATTTCCTTGTACGCCCGGAATAGTCTGCAGCTGTCAGCTTACGAATCCGACCCCCGCAGCTATCGCAAGTGCACTCACTTCATGACCTCGCGGTCGGATGGTAATTCATTTGAGATATCTTGGGTCAGTTTTTGAAGATGCTGGGACGACATCAACGGGAAAGGTGCCGATGTGTCCAGTCCCAGAATGGACCGCATGTCTTGTCTGATGTCAAGACCTTCGCCACCTTTGTGAACTGGTGAAGACTGCTCGCGCAGTAGGGCAGGAATACTATTCTGCCCAAGATATCGGTCTGGTGCCACTTCTGGCTCATCAATACTTGCTGTGGTGTTGTTAGCCAGATGGTGAGACCGGAATTCCGGACAATCCTTACCAAGGGCGCGCGGCCAACTATCCTGACGCTCAACCTTACGGATGGCTTCTTCGCGAGGCGCTTCCGAAAAAGAATGCGTCCTCTTGCGATTGACGACAGTTTGGCTGGTTTCTGAAGGAGCAGCCGATGCCGACGGCTTGGAAGTTGATGAACGATTGGGCTTATAGGAACATAGTCTGGGGTGTTCCCTCTTGACGCAGTTTTCACACGGTTGTTTATTGTCGCACTTGACTTTACGCTGGCGACAAGGCCAACATGCAGTACCTAACGTGATGATAAGCAACAAAGTTCCCGAATTGAGGTTATTCGCAACACTCTTACCGTAGCGAACCTTGCGATGAGAATGAATGATTCGATTGGCCTCCTCTGGGGTCAAGTCATCAATGACCACCCGCTCATCTGGACTAGGGTTTTCCGCCATGGTTAAGCGGGTTTTGGGCTCAGAATCGAGCCTCGGAGCCAAACAAAAGTCGCGATAGCAATGGCGAGGTAATGTTATGATTGCAGATGAGGGTTTACGAATGCCGAACTCCGAGAGTCTCCCATGCGCGATAGTGGGTGAGAGGGGAAAACACGGCGGTGATGGGCGGGGCCGGTTCGGCTTTCGAACGGGTGTTAGTTAAATACAGGCAGGAGGTAGAGAGATGGAGAGATGACTTGGCGGCTGATCTTTTGACCTCTTCATTCTGGTTGGTTGAAAGGGAGGGGAATTGAAGCACGAGACCGGTATTGAAGCCGACCTCCGATAAGACCGGAATAAAGAATGACCGGTTCCGTGATGGCCAGATCAACATACCACAGAGAGACAAAAACAGGAATTGACTGTGATATCTTCCATTCTTATGGTAAACTTGTTTGAGATATTAAATAGCTTATGACTCACATTTAATAGTACTAGGTCTCACTATTCCGTGCCGAAGTCTCGGTAGTCTCGATCATCTTTTACTGCCGCTCATCTTGAGATCATCCGTGTCGCATGTTCCTTCCTTCAGGGTAGAGACAAGAAAACATCACCCATTGAATGTTTTCTCCTCCACTTGTTCAGCAATTCCATTCTAACATCGACCATCATTTTCCAGTCAATCAAAATGCAACCAATCATTTTATCACGCTTTTCTGTTCCTCCTGCTATTCATGTTTATTCCCTTGCTACGCGCAGTGGCGCAATGATTCACTGTCGGTCGTGTCCAAAATGCTTCCACTTCTCCCAAAGACATGGATCCGCCATGGTACTCTATCCAATCAACATCATTTTGTGATAACCAAATCATTCTTGCATTGAACTTCATTGGACTTGATTGCTCGAAGAAGCAAGTATTATTATTGAGATATCTTTTTGTGCTACAAGGCTGCCTGGGCATACGCCTCGGCGGCTACAGAGACCAAGGATCTCAACGCTCGTTTCAATTGATGCGCGCGCACTAAACTAACTCACTCGTTTGCAGCAGAAGCTCTCCCTTACAACAACCGTTGAAACACCCGACCGTTGATTTTTGGGTTCGCAACTGGCGCCGGTCGCCATGTCCGCCATTATCCCTTCGACCAAGAAACTCCAAGCCAAAGAGGAACTCGACAAAGCAATCCGCTCTATTAGCTCAGACTTTCAACTCCAACTCCAAATCCCTGATCCGACGCTGTCGCCGAGTAAGCGCCAGCTTCAGCGAAGGTCTGAGGACCAGGAAAGATGCAATGCGATTTACTATCGCGCGCAATTCCTCAAGTTCAAGGATCCAAATCGACTCTCCATATGTTTTACTCGCTTTCGCGAACAAGCCGACAAGCACCTTACCAATTGGATTCGAAAGCCCCGCGCTGACCTAGACACGACCCCGATTAAGAGTTCGTATGGCGACCCACATCGTCAAAGTGCACGCTTGACCTCAGAAGAGCGGGGCCAGCTTCAGGAGTTGTTATTGAGGCTGCTGAGAGACGACAACATCGCAAGTCAATCGCGCTCGAAAGCCGCGAAGCGAAGGTCTGACGAATTTCCAGACCCCTTCTCAAAAAGGAGTCGCAACTCTTTCGACGCTTCCCCAGCATGTGATAGCATTGACGACATCCCAGTCCGCTCTAGAGCCGTGGACTCTAGTCGTGTGTCTACGGGACGGCCCGCTCGCCGGTCAGGTACGGCGTCATTCTCCAATGGCGCTCCAAGTGCCGTCACATCATTTAGCAGCACACAACCTCAATCTTTATCCTTCGGCGCCGGATCCTTGAATTCCAGCAAAGTTTCCTTGGCTCCGTCAATTTTCTCTGCAACCACAAACGGTGCGCCAAGCACTCAAACCACAGTCTTTTCGAATTCTTCCTTCAAAGGTGCTGGTCCAAGAACGTCTTTCCAGTCTACTCAGCCCAACTACAGGAACTACCAAAAATCTGCGAAAGACTTCCAGGGCTCGTTCTCTCAGCGGATACAAGAATTCGAGTTCAAGCCTCAAATCACGACTGAGCGTAATGATGTTGATACAACGAAGGTATCCTCATTCAGACAACATGAGTCTCGACTATCGCCTGAGCCCGAGCCGGATATACCAATCGATGAGCCCAAGCTACCTCCTCTGGAAACGCCTCAGCCTATGAGAAGTCAGCATTTTGATGTAAAGCGAAGAGAGACTATACGGTCTAGCAGCCCTGCAACAGCCTACTCTAGCCTTCCTGAGATGAACGACCTGGATTCGCTACTTCTTGATGCCTCGAACTTTGATACGACAAGCCATTCGTGCGAACTGACAAAGCGTCTGCGAAATATTTGGCCAAAATTTCCCATCCCTGGATTGAACCAGGCACCTTTGATCATTCTATGGGAATTGACTCGTGCTGCGCTTCACTGCCGAGTGGACTTGTCTGAATGGGATCTCGAATATAAACCCGATCAAACTTGGCACGATCGGAATAATTTCCGAAATATAATCTTCCGACATCGACTCTTTATCGGGGCAGGCCTACCTGCACCTTGCGATCGGGCTGTGTGGAGTGCAGCATTTGGATCCTTTACTTCATACGATAAGACTGTTGTCCTTGCTGCCGAGTTTGTCGCCAACACCGAGGACTCCGGTCCCTTGTACATACTCAAGCTCCAACCTCCTCGCCTCGAGCTTGGTCATCGACTAGCTCGCCGTTTTGGTGCGGACCGGTTTATGGAAATCATTATGCCATCTCCGACTTCTAGAGATGCCCCCGAGGCTATAAAGAAAGACGAGCAAGGTGCGGATAAGGTCATTAGGTGGTTAAACGACAATCTTCACTACTTTCTCGGTCGATTTTGGGCACCATTCTATAACCGCGAGACCAAAAAGTCTATCAAAGATCCCATACCTCCCCACAAACCACTTACAATCATGCAGGAGCGGGTATATTTCTTTGCAACTGATGGTAACAACTTCCGACTGCCCGAAAGCAAGTTTCCACCGTTAGAAGAAGCAGTATCTTTGGCCTACCGCACGAAGATGCGGCGTTCTGATCTTTTGAACTGGGCGGTCAATATTGAGGAAAACGCGAAACAGCCTGTACCAAAACTGTTCTCGCGACTTGCTCTCAGTAAGTTCCCAAATTCCTACATGAATCATCTAACATTTTGGTCTAGGTCTCAGCAAAACTTGTCCTACCGTTGTCCTTGAACCTCACCAATTTCGACATCGTGATACAATGCTAGGCTTCCACGAGCACATGAGCAACAACGAAAAGAAAGCGCAAAAGGATATGGGCGACGGTATCGCTAGGATGTCCCGAAGTTTCGCACGTAAGGTAGCAACCCATCTTGGCCTATTGGAAACACCATGCGCATTCCAAGCTCGTATTGGCAGTGCCAAGGGGATGTGGATAGTCGATGTCGAAGATGATGGCTTGGATGACGATATCTGGATTGAGACGTACCCCTCCCAACGCAAGTGGATTTGCGGTTTCGAGGACATTCACCATAGAACCTTTGAAGTTCGAGAATGGTCCAGAGAGCTCAAGTCTGCCTCGCTCAACACGCAGTTTATACCAGTCCTTGAAGCGCAGGCCCCAAATCCTAGCGACATGCGAAACATCATCGCCAATCATCTGTCTAACGGGCTTCAAGAGGAGATCGGAGGCCAGCTTGCAGCCATGACACACCCTACCAACCTCCGTGGTTGGTCGCATCGAAGTTTTGATCGATCGACTCTGGGTCAGGTTCCATTTCAAGGAGGGTTGCCAGAACGTGATGAAAATATAATTTCGTACATGCTCGATGCCGGGTTCGATGCTACCAAGTGTCATTTCTTGCGAGATCTTGTATGGAACAACCAAAAGAGACAAGCAGAACAGCTCAAAGCAAAGATGAACATCAAGATCCCCCGATCGACATACGCTTTCATGGTGGTGGATTTCACCGGCACATTGGAGGAAGGCGAGGTGCAGCTAGCATTCTCTTCCAAGTTCCAAGCCGACGACGAGTCAGACACCTTGTTGGATGACATTGATATTCTGGTCGCCCGAGCCCCAGCTCATTTCGTGAGTGATGTGCAGAAGGTCAGGGCTGTGTTTCGACCGAACTTAAAGCGACTCAAAGACGTCATCGTGTTCTCATCCAAAGGCAAGTCTCCTCTTGCTGACATGCTCTCCGGTGGTGACTACGATGGTGATCAGGCTTGGATTTGTTGGGACCCTGATGTTGTCCGCAACTTCAGCAAAGCGGAGAAGCCTATTGAACCAGACCTCATCGGACAGGGATATCTTCGAAAGAGTAACCCAAGCTTCCAGTCACTTCTGGAAACTACACCTGATCTGGAGAGTGCATGCACAGACTTTTTACGCTCGGCGATCTCGTTCAACATGCAACCGACGTTTTTGGGTATCGCGACCAAGTTCAAGGAAAAGCTATGTTACTACGAAGGAGGAGTCAAGAGTGAGAAAGCTGTTGCTCTGAGCACACTGGTCGCTCTACTTGTTGACCAAGCCAAGCAGGGCTTAATATTCAGCCGCGGAGACTACGATCGATTGAAGCGAGATATGCAGATGCGTGGAAAGGATCCGGAATACGAGAATGAACGAAGCTCCGAGAGGAACTACAAGAGGAAGGACGGGTCCATTCACATCCTCGACTTTCTAAAATTCGTGGTTGCCGAAGATACGGTAGGATACGCTTTGAAGCAGTTCTATGACGCTCTCCATGTTCCCAATGTCCAGGCATGGGATACCGATTTAGCCCGCCTCTTTAACGAATATAATGACCAGAAGAACACATCCAAAACAATTGCAAGGCTTATGCAGGACCTCGTCGCTCAAGTCGAAATCATCACGACAGAATGGAAAGTCTCAATGGCAGGAGGCAAAAATGACAGCACGAACAGCGAGTTTGCCGTCAAGGTCAAGGAGCTGCATCAGAAATGGTCTTCGTACAAACCATCCTCTGCGTTGATGAGTATGCGAGTCGTTGAACCACTTCTTGATCGCTGGAACGGTGATCCAGATTTGAGCAAGTGGGAACTACTCAAAGCTTCCACCATGTTCAAGCTCAAGCACAATAACGCATATGTCATGGTCTGGCGTCTTGGAGGAAAGCAGTTGGCGTGGATGAAGGCCACGATGTCGCGCGGAGCATCTGACGCCAGCGCCATTGCTGTAACGGCAGAGATGTGGAGTATACTCCGCCCTGACAGTAAGCGTATCGCTGCTCTTCATGCCCAGAGACAAATTGGACATGATAACGAGAGTTTGTCAGCTTTGGAAGAGGTTACTGAATACGATGAGACGGGGACTCAAATTGACGATGCTTAGAGACGCATCGATTGGAATGTTCACACGTTCTCAGGCGTGAAGGCTTCTAGACGGTTGAGGTTTTGACTAGACGCTATACTAATAGCAAATGGGAGGCCAGGAATTGTTACAGTATCCCTGTCAACGCTTGAACTTGGGATCCACAGAAGGGAGGAGTTCTGGTTGGGGGCTGGGTTTGTAGATTCGTCGTGGTCATGGTTCATCACGAGCATGCTATTGGCAATAGGGAAGGTCGGAGATTCGAGATTGTTGGGTCACATTTCCGACAGATGCGTTGGATATGGGGCCTTGTATTTACTTGGATGTGGACGATACCCAGGTGTGTTTTAATATCCTCGCAGTTCACATTAGCTTTACACGAGTTTTAGGAAGACAGCTTCTGTTGACCTCTTGGCTTTACCACTATGTTTACCGAGCGTGTCTGACGGCTTTTGGAACCCGATAACCAGATAGTTGCTGCGGGAAGAAAAGGTCCTGAGATAGACATGAGGCATTCGTCCCTAAACTACAAAGATAAAGATTTAGTGAACTTTTGCTTTTCAGATTATGACTCAATGGACCATTTGAAGTGAAGTCATGGAATGATCTTATAATGCATTGACTAATATACAGCGTCATGAGTTCATAATCATTACCCACCGACTCCCACTGATGCAGACTCATTATCCTAATCATAATTCATTACAAACAAAAAGGAACTTGCGCCTTCATCGCAATTCCTCGTTTTGATCGCTGGAACAATCAGAGCCACTGCATGGCTCAACCTTAATGGAAGAAAGGAAATCTCTGACGGAGCTGACAACAACACTCAACAACTCCTCCTCATTACTAACACCAGAGAAAATAGGAGTAAGCTTGCGACTCATATCGGAAGCAATATCCGAGTCGATAATGACGATACTATCGAGTACGTCGGTGAGCATATGCGCTGCACGAGACAACGAACGTCCTCCAGATTCACCGCCCAAAGTCTCGACGTAATCTTTGATAGTCTCGAAGAATACTTTTGTAATGGTGTAGACATCTTCGATGAGGTGCTGACGCTCTTTGGGTGTAAAGTCCATTTTGGAAGCGTTGTCGAGACGGGAGACTGTTTTGGAGAGAAGGGTTCTAATGATGTCCATTGAACGGACTGTGGCGACGGTGGCTTCGTGTACCAAGCCTTCGAACTTGACTGCTTCTACAGCAGTGTCTATACATGTTAGGGACCAAATTTTATGGGAGAATGGTGCTGCACTTACGGATATCATTGCACTCTGTTTGAACTCGTACAGTGACAAAGTCCATGAATTTAATGACACTGTCATGGTTCAGGCTCGCGCGTCGAAGGCGATCTGAGACAGCGCGGGGTACATTCTTTGAAGCCTTTGGGATAGTGACGCCGACGCGGGGAGTGAAGTCGAGAGGCAAAGCACGGGAGATGGCGATGGGAATTGCCAAGGCGGTGCTTGTGAGGGAAGCGATGAGGAGTGTTGAGAACTTCATTTTGGAGGTAAGGACTGAGAAGAAGGGAATACAGAGCAGACCAGCGCTGAAGAGTTGTGATGCTGGATAGGATGTGAGGCCCTTATACTTATCTCATTTCACCCAGAGGTTTCTATGTCGTCGATCGAGAGATCAGCGGCGGCACTCCGATACTGTCAAAGTTTATCTTGCTACACAAAGCTTAACGGGAATATTCGATCCCCAGAAACCCTACAATAGCATTCTTGCCCTGAAAAAGGATAAAGGTCCTAGTATTTGTTTTCGGTTAGGGCGGGGGTGGATAGAAAGCTTCAATGTTGAGATTGGCCAAAGCTTTTGTTACTCTGAATTGAGATTGTGTGCCTTTTGTTGAGGCTGTTGGTTCCTGGTATTTTGACAGGAGAGATCGGCGTGGCTTGAGATAAGATTTTGAGGTTTATATTTTGGGCTAGTTGGATGAGTTGTGTAACGTGAGCTATTTCTGATTGAACTGGGAATAACTCTTTCTTCCTTGTGGTCTCTTTAAGATGTCTTATGTCTTGCTTCAGGGTTTTGGAGTCGCTTTGAGTGTGATGTCTTGTACACGTCTCACTCATGCTACCAAAACAGTGAGCAAGTCTCATACAACCTCAACCAAATCGCCCGTCTAAAATCCGTATAAAGTTAAGTTTACGCAGTGACATATCCACCAACCAATGAAACCAGGTGACAGATAACCGTCTTTTCACATTCCCATGACCGTCGATCTGCACTACCGCATTTGGGCCAGTCAACATTCCTTGGCATGCCCTTCAACTGGCTGACTGTGTGTTTCAGACAGAAATTGCGTCACGGACCTCGGAACTATCGGCAGGTCAAATGATAATGAGGCTGATTCCACTGCTGCTTTCGGTGTAGTCAAGCCTGTTCCTGACGAGATGGATGTACGGCGGCCGCCAGCAGTGATTGATCACTTTCTCATACAGATTAGCTTTTCGTATTCCGGGGTTTTGGACTTTTTGACATATCGATGATGTTATATGATGGGTTAAGGTTTGGTGGTTTTGGAGAAAGTGCTTGGTGATTTGACTCATCTCTGTGTGATGCCTCGGCTGCACATATCCCGCACATACAGCTTGCCTTGGATTGCAGAAAGAGTGCTGCTCATTGATGCCGTAGCCTGTCTGCATCGAATATGCTAGGTGCTTCATAGCCCGGCCTAAATACCCTTCTTTTCACCAAACTTGTATCTGACGGTGTCGGGGAGTGGTTCATCGCCATCAAGATGACCAGTCACAGCAAACTGCGACTGACTGGCTCCTGGATGGTTTCTCTGAGACTTGGTGCGCTGAGAATCGGTACCCGTTATCTGGGAATGCTTGGTCATGCTGGAAGCGTCTTGACTTTCTTCTGCGTGGCCTGCAGAGACTTCAGACTCCGCTTCGTTCGCCTCTTTAGCATCAATTCGCTTGTGCATGTCGTCGATGGCGGTCATGGAGCTCGTTCATAGTCACACCGTTGGCCCTAATAATGTTATTAATAGTGATTCTTCGTTGCTGTACACATAGTCTAGCCTCAAGGCAGGTGTGCGACCAACATTGGCTTCGGCAATGTGAACAATTGGAAGAGCAAATCTGGAACCTTTTTTCTAACTTTTTTCAGAGAGGATCGCGAACGTCTGAGTTGGAACGGCGACGAGGTCAGTGATCACCTCTTCAATGAAGCATTTGCCATGCTCAACTCTATGGCTGGGGATTTGGGGACTGGCATGGCAAACGCCGAAATTTCTCAACAGCTGGCATCTATCGGCTACTTAGGGTAAGCCGTCAGTGTGTTAGCAGAATTGCCTACTGAAAGCATAATAGACGAAATAATTTGGCTACTTTATGATAACTTAGGCTAGAATTTAGGTTTCTTTATTTTGGCGATCTAAGACTTGGAAGATAAACTTTCCGCTACCCATGGTCCTTTATCATTTAATTATGCAGGTCGCCCTCCGGACTAAAACTACGTGTATACCTTTTGAACCACAAGCCATAACCGTCATGATCTCTTCCCGTGTAGCTTTTGTTTCAACTTCTGAATACTCCTGACACTCTTCTCCAACACAAACGTGGCGTATTCCCCGTGTCCTTCCATATCCCTAGAAGCCCGTTTCTTGATGTCCATATACTCAACGCGGTCTTCCTCAGTTTCTCCGATAGGTACGACGATGCCTGTGTAGCGTAAAAGGATTGCATTGAGAATCATGCGACACATTCGCCCGTTGCCGTCTTGAAAGGGGTGAATCTCAACAAACCTGAGCGAGTATTTAGACGCAAGCGAAAATGGATCTATGTGGTGATGTCCTTCCTCAATTTCTCTCTGGAGATTTGCGCACATCTCGGTCATTTTTGTCGGAACGTACTGAGGCGTGACAAACATGGTGTTTCCAGCGCCCACACAGCACGTGCGATAAATCCCAGCGTACTTCTCGGAGGGTACCTCTGGGACCTCAATGATGGGAACGCCCTTGCAAAGGATGGCATGTGTATTCTTGATGAGATCCTCTGTCATGGCCTCTCCGAGGATTGCGAAACGATGCAGAATATGCCTGTAAGCCCTCATGTGCTGAACGACCTCACGCTGGCCTCGGATGTCATCGGTCTCTTCAATGTCCAAACGTTGGAGTACGCGGTGGCAGTGATTCAGAGTAGCTTCCCAATCGAGACCAGCTCGCTCGATCATGTTGCTGCCGTATAGCGCGTGAATCACTGTATCGTTTACCCATTGAATCAGTGTCGCTTTCTGTTCTGTTGTGGGTGTGTGATTCATTGTTACGGAACTGAGGTATCGTGTAGCCTTTTCGAAGAGGATCTCGGGGTTCTGGTCACTGTTGTAGGTTCGGTAGCTACTGTCCGAGCGGGTAGGCGTTCGTACTAGAGGCCATCTGGTAATATCGTAGTCTGAGTCCATGTTGAGGTTAGATGTGACAAGGGTATCGTATTTCCTGCAATAAATGCAAGAAAGGAATTAAAGCACTAATAAGTACTTTATATATAATCTACAGTGAGTCACAGAGTACCTAGAAACTTTATGTCTACAGTTCACGCACAACTCAAATGGTAGCTGAATTCTATAACGATAACTTACAAAAGGCCAGTTACCATACCCTTTGCGCAGAACGAGAGATAAAATGACCAATAGGTAAAAGTCCAGTAACTCAATATAGATGATGAACAGGCACCCTGCATCCTACTGAGTCTCGACCTTGATATCTTGTGTCCAAGTGGATGTCAGATTGACCCCACCCAAAATGCATATACAATGATTGGCCATGACCCCTGACACCAACAACCACGAAGGTTGAAGGGGGGAGGAAGGAATCACCTTGCGTACAGCTTGGCAGCTGTTGTGAGTCCGAATGAGCTTTGTTTTCAGTGTGGTATTAAGCTGACAACCATTGGATTGCAGTGTATCCATTCATTAAAGTTAAGTGGCTGATGTCAGAAGAAATGGTCCCTGGGAGCATAAGAGACGAAATAATTTGGTTATCTTAGGTACGCAAGCTAAAGCTAGATGACAGGCTACTTTATTTCTGTAGCCTAAATCTTCAAGGATAATTCTTCCAACCCTCACCTGCTGCTGCCTGTTTTCCTTGTGTGGTTTTGGTGAAACTTTGTCTTGCCTGGGGTGTTATCGTTGATTGATGACTCATACGTCAAGCACGGAAAAACCCCGCTTCTCATCAACTTCAACCTTCAACCCTTCAGCTTTTCATTTGCTTCTCTTTACTTCACCAGCAGCACAGCGCATTCGCCAACCATGTCTACCGGTCTCACAGATCTCCCTCTGGAGATACGACAACAAATCTTTGGCGACTACTTCAAAGTGCCAGGCGGCTATGTCTACGACGGCCAGTCAGATAAGCTCAGGAACGCTGACAACACTCTACCGCGAGGACTGGCGTAGTCTAGCTGGATGCTTTAATCTTGCAGCCACCTATTACAATGTCCTGCAGCAAGATCTAGTGCTTCATCTTGCGCATTTGATCTCTGCAGACATGCACGCTGAACTCGCAACGGAATTTCCAGGCTTCAAAGCGAAACTGGAGGCCGAACGAGAGTACCACTTCCACATTTGGCGTACTGGTGATGGTCCGGTCGTCGCAGGGGATAATGTGCGGCCTGCTCCATGTCAGTTTATACAAGACTTCTACGGAGAGCAGGTTGCTGCCATCAGAGAAAAGTCGCTGTATGAGTATCATGGGTACGGTGCAGTCCATCGCTGCATCCTAGATTATCCAAACGGCGGTGACCTAGACTGGTCTGATCGTACGTATCAACGGTGGAACTGTGCCTCTTCAGAGGTTGATCGATGCTTGACACGTTGCCTGCGACTGATTTGCGATCGAAGTCCTATAGAATTCAGCAACCGCGTACATACGTCCCTACCACACTGGGAAACAAGTATCCGGCAGAAGAATTCTTCAATCTTCGATTCGATGAATGGGCTATTCCAACACGACCCCAGGTCGAGCATGTCATACGCCTTCTCGGGATACCCGACTTTGTATGGAAGCTCCCCGATATGTGGATGTACAACATTGCATTCCATAATGCTGTTGGTGATAATCCCTCACCAGGCCAATTTTCCGAACAGTATGACAATCTCACCCTCGATTTTAAATTTCGTCTATGCGAGAAGATCAGATTCTCTGCTGTCGCCGCCGCTATTCGATTCCTCGGCCTGTTGCCTCCCCACCAACGTACTCAAATTCGCACACTCGACCTTTATGAAGACTTGGACTCGGTAAACAAGCCTTCACTTCATGGCCATGGCCTGGTCCCTCTGTTGCAGGAAAATCCTTTGCTTCAAGTTCAACGTCGTGTCAGTGTTGTCAATTGCATTATAAACCCTAGTGAAGATGTTTCGGACATTGGCAATCTGTTAATGTCGAGGTGGGGAGGAGGTCCTTGTGGCGTCGATCCTAAGGGATTCGCCCAAGAGTTATCTATTTGGCTTCTTGATTCTCTGGTAGTGGCTGATGCGGGTATCTCCACAGAATGGTACAGTTTATTCTTGGACTCAGATTCTTACACCGATGAATGCACAGACGGTTTCGACAAGGTAGTCCACTATAGAATTGCTTTGCACCACGCTTGGAACGAATGTTTGGAGAGCGGCCTATTAACAGATCTTTCGGGCGAACAAGTGAAAAGGATGTCACGCGAGTATGCTTTGGAAGACGGTTACGAAAATGCCATCATGCAGTTGGTGCATCGGACTTCAAGTGTCTTGCGATGTGGCTTTAGCCCAGGGCTGCCCAGGGACCATCAGAGGATAATAGACGGGTTGAAAGCCTACCCTGACGGCGCATGGGAATATTGGGAGTATGGTTGCGGTTGGGACCAAGACAAAGACCTCTTTTCTCTCCCCAGCTCTGTAAAAGATAGAGAGGCGGTGGCGCGTCTTGCTGATATCCAGTCACAAGAAGAATACCTTCAGTCGCCAAGATAGGTCTTCCAATAGCCTTGTGTCTACATTCTAGGGTGTACCGTGGCAAAGTCTAGGTCGGATTTATGCTTGATACTGCGAGCCTGGTATCTCTGGACAAACATCTGTTCTTGCTTGGCCTCGTAGGTCTCCACAGATCTTCGTGTCAGTTACAAAAAAGAAAACAAAAACACAGGTTCACCAAATATGAATCTCTCGTCTCTTGTGATTACCTTGTGCAAGTCATTTGTTTTGGTCTTTTCTTCAACAAGGCCCTCATAAATATACGTATCTGACAAGGTATCTACAACGATAACTTGGGGGCTATCTAGCAGGAGATTCAACTAAGCATGGCCATTCCCACTTAGGTATACATAACTGCCAGTCTAATAACCTTTCCATAAAAGCTCACATTAAGAACAAGATCCACAGATATCAAGATGGAAGATAATTCAAGATTAGGGTATATACACGACGAACTCCGCAAGTCACAGACATAAACGCCAAATCAAACCCTACTTACTCAAACCGTCCGACTCAGGAGGTCCCTTGTAGACATGTCTCGCATGAACAACATACCAAACCGCCGATATTGCCATAAACCCAAAGAAGACAACAACAGCATAATTCATGGTAACAGGGTTAACCGGAATCGCGACTGGCATCGTGAAAAGCACCATCTCGAAACAAATCCACGCCAAGGCCAACACATTAATGACCCACCCAAAATGCTTTCCAAACGTCCAAGGCGCTGTATTAACGCCGGCGCGACGGGTAAGCATGGAGAGGAGAATCGGAATGCCGTACGAAGCTGCAAGACCGATTACTCCGACAGCGATGAAGGCGTTGAATGCAGAGCTAGAGCCGAGGTAGATTAGACCGAGGAGCATTTCGATCACGGTGGTCAGGATGAGAGCCATTATGGGTGTGCCATGGCGCTTGTCGACTTTGCTCCATAGTCTGGAGAGAGGGATGGCGCGGTCGCGGGCAAAGGCCCATGTTGTTCTTGAGGCTGCGACGGTGATGGAGATGGAGCAGAAGAGGGTGACGATCAGGACAAGGGCTGTTAGGGCGATGCCGCCTGCTTTGGTGCCCATTACGCGGTGGAAGATCATGGGGAGGACTTGGCCGAGAGGTGCTGCGAGGAGATCTTCCAGAGGGGGGAGGGTCGCGCAGATTGGGATGATCTAGAAATGATTAATAGGCAGACAATATCAAGAATAAGACGACTTACGAAGAATAGTCCTGCTATGCAACCGACTGGTACACAGAGCGCGAGAGCTCGAGGAAGTCTGACCGTGGCATCACCGCATTCTTCAGCCATGGCTGTAATCATACCGATAGCCGAAAACCTGAACCAAGTCAGAACATAAGCCAGTGACATTATGGGAACAACTCACGTATAAGCTGAAGGCAAAGCTCCAATCCAGAAGCCAAAGTTTCCCCATCCTGATAGGTTAGGATCAAAGTGTCCCTAAGAAGTTAGTCACTCTTCTCTTGACCGGAAAGTTCCATACTAACAAGTGTGTAACTAGGCGAATGCCTCCCATCCTTCGCCTCACTAGACAAACAAACGCAGACAATAAAAATAGTAATAGCCGTAAACGCAGCACAGAAGGTATCAACAGTAGGAAGAAACTTATTCCCAAAAGCAACGATGAAAAACGTCACCACGCAAAGACCGTAGAAGATCAGCACGAGCTTCCAAGGCTGCCAGTCGTACTCGGGCAGGAAAATGCTGACGCCTCCCGCGAGTAGGGATGCAAAGCCAAAGTTTACGGATAGCGTGATGGTCCAGTTGCCGACGAGCCATGTCCAGCCTGTTATGAACGAGAGAACGGTTCTGTACTTAGGCGAGGCGATTTGGAAGGACCAGTAGTAAGGTCCTGCGGAGGTGGGCCAGCGGGCAGCGAGTTCGCCGAGGGAGATGGCGATGCATTCGTCGAGAATGCAGACGATGATCCAGCCGAGGAACATGGATAGTTGACCACCGCCATAGATAGAATTGATGAGAGGTGCTCCGAAACCGTAGGGTATCTATCAGATCAGTATGAGTGACGGTCATAGAGGGTTGGACTCACGGCGGCAATAGCTAGAGACTGGAAAAGAAGAGTAAACATGGATCGATTCCTTTGAAGCTCAGGCTTGTAGCCCAAAGCTGTAAGGTCAGCTGCATCGCTGCTGTGGGCGTGCTCAACATGCTTTGCATGCTCATTATGCTCATGATCACTTCCTTTTTCCGAAGCAGGATTCATATTGACAGAGTTAAGAATTTGAGTTCTCAGTGAAGAGAATGAACTTGTCTGAGATAAATGCAGCGAGCAGGTTGTATATAAACTCTACCGGGTGCCGAGTGATATCACGAGTGGCACTTAGACGCCCCCCCTTGTCTTTTCCCCAGATTCTGTACGGGACATTTTTGCCTAGAAAGTCTTAGTCTTGAAAGCTATCGTGGGGATGTCCTTTACCCCGCGCTGAATTATGGGACTTGCTAGCAGGGATCTGAGATACGGTAACTCAACCCCGATGAGGAAAGGTTTGGCTAACTTGTTAGTTGCAGTTGATAAGAAGATCGTCTGGGTGTCAGAAGAATTGGCTGCCGAGAGCATAAGAGACGAAATAACTTGGTCAAAGATTAGACTATCACTAGGCTACTTTATTCTAGTAGCCTAAGCCTTGGAGGACATTTCTTCTGTCACCCACCTGTCGACCTATCGGGGGACCTTGGTGACACATTGATAAGAAGCTGAATGGGATGCTTGTCAAGAGGGGAATCTTGATTGACCACACACAGTTCAATTTGGTGTCTAACCAAAGACAGTCTCATACTTCAAATCCGCCATCACATCCAGCCAATGAATAGATCCCGGTGTTATCTCACTATCGTAGTACGACCAGACAGCCTGCAACAAGTCCCGTAGCACAACAATAGGACCAGTCGCTGGACCACTACCAAACCCTCGGAGCCTATCCATTATGAACGCGCGTGCCGTATCAACGTCAGTAAACTGTTGCTGGTCAGAGTCTTCGCAGTCATGATCCAATAACTCTAGCCTTGAGCGTCTTTCTTCTGGTACCGTCTTGCACCTCAGTCCAGAACCTACTCCTAAACATAGCAAAGGTTGCAGACATCGAATCGACTCTGAAGGTATGCTGGCAAGAAGGCCGGTTATATAGAGTTCTAGTGAGGTAGACCATGATCCTTTATCAAGCTCATCCGGAAGACGTCTTGATACTAGATCTGGGAAGGTTTGGTAGAGTTGTAATAGTGAGCATAAACGAAAGACTTCAGCAGCGTGATGCAGATCCAGATTGATCTGGCCCTTATTGGTGTAATTTTCTGAATCATCGCTGATGAGCTTGGGAACTCGAACAGATAAGAGTGTCTCTTCCAACGTCTGAGCTTCGTTAATGTCAAGCATCGTCTGCCACATAACTTCGTACGTCGGCGCTGTGCAATTCCGCCATGTGTCGCGCGATCGTCGACATAAAGACATCGACTTCCCAAACAGAGCGATGATCTTGGGCGGAACACCTGTCCAGGGATGAAGAACAAAGTCGTACGGAGGATACATTGCCGGGGCCCATTCCGTGAGGGTGCTGATGTCCTCTCTAGTACTAGTCACGATGCTTCGAACGGACTCTTCGTAGATGAGGCATTCTTTAAAGAAGCCTACAAGACTACGGTCTTGTTTGGATAGGTACTCGGATCGCATTTCAAGGAGACAGAGTACCATGCGAACATGCCGCAGATATTGTAGCCCGAGCTGTTTATGGTCCATCCAGCACAGCGACGAGCTGAGACAGAAGAGAGATATCATCAGCGCATGAGGAACCGTAGTTACGGAATTCGGCGAATCGAAAAGGCTTCTAAGTTCGTGTATTATGGCTTCTGTAGCGATACGTGGAGCTGATATAGCGATTTCTTGGATTTCGGGTTGTCTTTTCGTTATAGAAGCAGCGGCCATGCTTTGGAGGGAGTAGAATAGTGGTCTGGATGAAGACCAGAGGGAAGAGCCTAGTCGGCGGAAGGGATTTATTGATGAATCGTAGGCTGCCCAAGAACCGCATACGGATTTGAACCAGAGCTCGATAAGGAAGGATGATGGTTCGGAGATGGCGTTGTTTGGTGCGGTGGTTATGTGGAATGACGAGCGTCGTCTACAGTGAGGATCTTCTATTTCATCAGACTTCCTCTTTGTAGGTGCTCGTGATTGTAGTATCAGAGGCATATCGTTCACAGGTATTAATTCTTGACCGGGGACTGGAGTTGAGCTTGCTTCAAGTAACTCTTTTCGGGTGTCGACAGAACTTGCAATACCATGGTCGTCTGTAATGGGAGTAGACAAAACACCTGGTGACAGTTCGATAGAAACATTTGTATGCGAGTATCGTCTGCTATCTTGAACCGATACTGAAGCAGCAGAGATCAATTGATCAAAACCAGGCGGGTCATGGTTATTGCTCTTGCGTCGCTCATATTTAGTAGACCACTTGAGCGTTTGTTGGTAACCAGGACAAGTAATCTTTCTCGAAATGCAATTATGACAATTCGGTTTGGCTTCATCGCATTTGAGCTACAGCATTATTAGTTTGATGGTTTAGGGTAAGATGACCACTTACCCTTTTGCTCTTGCAAGCTTGACAGCCAGAGCGGGACTTGTGTTGGCCTTTCATTTTGCCTGTCATACATAAAGTTGAGTTGGAAAGATGTTCTGACGCTTGAGGAACAGTTAACTATGCCCCTCCCTAACGATGAATACCGGGGGACCAATAGGAGGGTGGCCATCCAGAATGAAGATCAGCTGAAATGAAGCTATACCGAAATAAGATAAAATGTCCCTCTTGTTAACTTCGGAACTCACGGGTAGATTATGAATGTTTTAATCATGCGACGCATTTTATTGCTTTGTTAAGAAAGTATAATAGCACCAAACTACCCTGAATACAAACCATTTCTGGATAACAGATACGAACGTATCTTGGCCAAGCCAAAGCTGGTCAAGATAATTGCCCTTTTCGTCTACTTGATGATTGATCACACCTATCAGCCAACGCCAAGAACATATCACATTGGTACCTGGTAGCTAGGAGTTGTGGCTTACATCAGGAGGGCCTCATCACAGATACACACGCAGATCCTAATTATAGAATTGACCATCATTTATTTCCAAGTAATAAACCCCAACTGTGTATCATAACTAATAGAAATATACATTATGTAAAAACCGGCTGGATCGTGTACTCCAGCCTCCCCTTTTACTTTCTTCCCTAAGTTTTATGTCCAATGCAATATTCGACCCAAGAATTGAAATGAAGAAGTGCAACTCAGTTGCAATTTTACCAGCTTGTAATTTAGTGTGTGCCTCGGCCACCATTCTCATCACCATCCTTTTCATTGTCGCCTCGGATGACTTCGCGGGTCTTGCCCCATTTGAAGTCGTCAGAGTGGAAGAGAGAGTAGACGAGGACGATAATGTTCATAAATGGCGATGTAAACAGGTGCATAACGTAGCCTGCAAAGTATTGTGCACGCTCAAGGTTGTTGCGTGGTAGCCAGAAGCCGATGCAGAAGGAATAGAACTGTAACGTACATTAGAAAATAGGGTTAAAAGCTGGAAAGGTGAACTTACATAACGGAAGAAAAGAACGCAGATGAGACCGAGAAAGACTGGGTCTGACATGACTTCCTTGCCACGTTTGGCAAATACCATGAGGAGCTCAACAAAGGCAGCAATGATAAAAGGAGTGATGGCCCAGGTAATAACAGCAATGAGACTCTGAAGACGCTCAATGAGAATAATACCAGGGCGGAAGATCATGACGAATTCGTTGGAGATACTACCAAGAGCCCAACGCTTACGCTGAGAAAGAAAGACCTTCCAGTCCTGAGGCACAATAGTCATGGCCTTAGCGCGAAGAGCCTGGGCGGTTTGCTTGCCGGGGAAGAGACTGAAGATGATAGAAGCGTGGATACTATCCTCAGAGTAGTTACCCATGATGTGCTGCGTCATAATATCGTTGGGCTTGGGACAGTATCCGAATCGCTCACGAAGAACAGCATCACCGAAAGTAGCTTCATCAACACGGATGAGTTGGCAACATCCAGGGAGACAGTTGACCTTGCCAGTTATTCGCGACTGGAACATACGACGAAGACCTTGAGTCTGGGAATACTCGACAGATTGGTACAAGGACCAGTATCCCCAGTTGGAACCGTCAAAGTCAACGCAGACATGCCCGCAAACTCCCACGAGCTTTGGGTTCTTGCGAATCTCCTTGATCATCTCGTAGATGCAATCTTCATCAAAGACAGTGTCGGCATCCATACCGCACAGGTACGTGACATCGTCAAGACCAGCGTTGATAAAGTTATTGCCAATGTACTCAAAGAGATCGTTGTTGAACATGGTTACCACGTTCTCGGAGCGCTGCTTGAAGTGGTACAACAGGGAGCGCGCGAAGCAGAGACTGTCGCGTTTACCCTGGTTGTAGCGCTTGCCGACAAAGACGTATGGGATACCCTTGTAGAAACCAGTCTGAGTCTTGACAGGCATGAAAAGGCCGTCGCGAGCGCGGTAGCCGTTCTCAAAGGTACGAGATGGGCCGGGTTCGAGGATATCTTGGAGGAGATACTCCTGGGTAGTCTTTTCCATGCCTGGTCCACGCACATTGCCGTCGACAACGATGAAGATGACACGAGGATGATTATCGATGTGCTTCTGCGCAATGAGAGAGTCAAGCGAACGAGTAAGTTCCTGATACGTTTCGTTGTAGCAAGGCAAAAGAAGAACCATCTTCTCGGGCTCAGCAGGGATGTTCTCCTTGGGCCTCCACCAGAAGCACAACACACGCGTACAGAACCAGTGGAGGATGATGCACAGACACATAAAAGCCTGGAGAACAGTGTTCGAGCTGAGAAGAACCAGGAAGAACCAGTACACTTGATAGTACTTCCATCCAACGTAGATGAGGGCACCGTTGATGGCAGCGAGACCGATGATGAGACTCCATTTCTGAAGACGCAGCATCCCCTTGGACATTTTCTTGAGCTCCTCGTCCGAGTCCCAGCGTAGCTTGGCTTCTTCTTGCATGATGGACGAGGTGAAGGAGAGGTTCGATTCGTTGCCGTTGTTTGTCAGCCAGGAGGCATGCGTTACTCCTGACATGGGGGTTTGAGCGCCGGGGTGGAAATCACCATTGATACCACGAATGACAGACTATACATGGTCAGATATAGATCTTGTGTTTCAAGATAGAAACTTACCGAGTCTCTGGATAGAGTCCATCCTGGACGAAGCGGGTTTGCCGGGACCTGAGGCTGGGAGGTAGACGGCCTGGATTCATCGCTGGAATTGGCTGGCTTCTTGCCCAGCTGGTTTGGCGACATGTTTCCTCGGTCAGAGGAAGAGGACGAGGTCCTCTGTCCGTTAGCTGGCATGCGACTGGCCATGATAGCTTGAAACGTTAGCATTGGTATAAACTCTACTGGGTAAGCGTACCGTAAGACTTTGATCAAAGTAAAGTAACGAGAGACGATAGCGAGTGACAAGCCCAAAGAACCTTCCGCACAAGACAAGCGAGTGAATTGAACCACCAAAGCTGATGAGAAAGATAAGAAATAGCTGGGGAAACAATGAAGCTATAGCAAGATTCAAGCAGAAAGAAGTTTCGCCTCCAACCCCCTGCTAAACAACAAAGCGCAATGATCAGGCCTCATCACAGACTATTGCTGTACGGCACTTTTTTTTTCTTCCTTTCTTTTACCTTTCCAGCGCCTCACCACACTAGCCGTTTGTTTTCCAAGTTCAAGGTCCTGTATATCCAACCTTGACACGACAGCACGATACGAAGGGCCCGGATAACCCCTGCAATGCAATGAACTGTTCACGCCCATATTAGCAAGCAAGTACCGAAAGCGGGAATATGCAACAACGCCTCTTTTCTGCCTGGCAAATAGGTCAGGAAAAGAAAACGTGCTTTCGGTGATATGGCATGGGTGAGTATCAAGATCGACGGGCTCTGCACGATTCCTTGCCTTTCAGCTCTCTGTTCAGCTTACATATGTACGGGAAGTTTCTATTTTTGCTAGCCCATTAAATGGCAATGTGAAAACTTCCTTGGTTGCGAGCAGAGCAGGGATGTAGCCAAGACAGGCCAGGGGAACGCTGGCAGTGTTACTGTCGATCTGCTTTCACCCGAACTTTCTTTCCGGCTGGGATGAAGCCTGCAATTCATCGTGATCTTTACTCGAATCATCAAATATTGATGTGTTGTTAAGATGTCACCAACAAAAGTAGCTAAATTATGGAGATTGGTTCTTGAAATGGAAGTTGAAGAGGTGATCTTGATCAAGGGTTTAAGTGATCAGTCATTGAGATAACAATGGAAAGTCGGTATGGGATTGTGACAATGCCATTGTTCATTGTTTGGATCTACACCAACAAACAAACACTAGAACTATACTATCACTGTCGATTGTGGTTTCAGCTTGACCCAAGAATAACCTTAATCTCAAGCACCCATCCATCTTCTGTCATAACAATTCTCTTGCCCCTGGACACAATCATCTCGCCATACCCCAGGACCTGCAGTAGCCCACCATCAGGAAATAAAAAGACGGGACGGCATGGAATATGCAAGCCTCATTTTAGGTACAGTAGACTCGGTGACTCTCTCCCCTGCACGATGATCTACGCTACCCGATTTGCCTAAATCAACCCCTGTCCCATGCTCCTTGTTTTCCCCGTCTGTGTGTCTGACGAATTATTTGCTTATTTATATACGGCACCCTTCTTCCCGTCCCGAAAACGTTGTGTAACTCTCGGGTTCGGAATCTCTATCCGTCACCGTAAATAACAGCCCGCAGACTCCCCCCACGTCTAGCCAGTGATATCTTGGGGCTGTCAATTTCTGCATGAAAGTGAAACTATATGTCTGAGGCCCATGTCATGACGCCTTATACGACCTTTTTTTTTTTTTAACCTGCAGTTCCTTTTTTGGTAATGCTTTCAGGAACTTTCCATGCATGCATATTCTTGCGGGCGGTGACACGTATGTTTGGAGTTGAGACATCGGATCTTGATCAGATCATGGATCGAGAGTCATTTATAAGAAGCAAAATAAAGTCAAGATTAAAGTCATGCAGATCAATACAAATTAATTAAGACCAGTCCAATCGGAAACACATTTTATATACAATACATTATATTAAAGAAAAAAAAAGTATCGACCTATAAGCGCCAACAAAGTGACACATTAATCCTTGTCAAGGATGAGAAAGTAACAATGTATATCCAAAGCAAGTGGAGGCAATCAATAATATCCCGAGTGTCCATGTTTCCGTCGTATTACCTGACTCCGCAAGCCTCTCCCGTCTTGATCACACCGGCATTTACTCCCAAAACTGCGCTATTGACGGGTAAACAAAAGCCTCCTTTTACGCTTTTCTTCAAGTGCACGTTCCAAATCCCTTCTGGCATCCGGTTCCACAATGAGTCGCGCTATTGCCGCTGTGCTAATGTTAGCGAGATCTTACGACTAGATTAGCGTTACTTACCAGTATCCGTACTGAGAACAGCACGTCTTGTCTCCATATTTGCTGCACGAAGCTTTGACTTCGGATCCGCAGAGCCCGTTGGTAGTGTCGTGAATGTCACCATTGGGAGGGGTACAAGAGCCGAAGTCTGCGTCGCAACCAGTCCCGCAGTAGCTTGGACTCGAGCCGCTGTGGGGGTCAAGTTAGCAGGGGTGATGCTGGTAGTTTATGTCGGGAACTTTGTAGAAAAAAAGAAGCTTACCAATAACCATACCAGGAGCAGCAGCTACCAAAAGCTGATCCCTGGCAGGTGTAGCCCGTATTACCTCCGCATTTCTGGTTGGGGGAAATGACGAGTCCACCTGTAGCCGTGACACTGGTAGTGGTGGTCGTCTTGGTGGCTGGCACTGTCTGGGTAGCAGCAGCTGTCGAGGTGCTGGTGACATCTCGGTCTCGAGAGGCTGTTCGGTACCAATTCGCCCGAGGGTCACCAAGACATTCGCCAACGGTGACGAGTCTGTAGCCACGGCTGCGGGCTGTGTCAATCATGTACGAAGTCAGGTTGTGAACCGTCTGATCGTGGACATCGTGAGCCAGAACAATGTACTGGTTGCTGCCAGAGTTGGTAGACACTCCGGTAGAGTACCTGTTCTTGGAGTTCTGGATCAGCTGAGGACTGTCGTTCTCGTAGTCCTTGGTGTCAACGTTCTGGTCCACAACATGGTAACCAAGTCTGGACATCTCAGCGAGACAGCCCGATGCAGCGTTGCACTCGAGATATGGAGCACGCATGTAAGTCGGGATCCAACCAAACAGGTTGCGGAAAGCCATCTCGTTGTAGATCATCTCAGATGTTCGGATGGTGCTGTTTACCTGATTGAGATTGCGATGGGTCCAGGTGTGGCTGGCAATGTGGTGGCCTGCAGCGTACATGCGCCTCATCACAGCTGGCCATGGGAGGGATGAGTCGTCAATATGTCCCTTGGCTCTGTTGTTTCCGGCCACAAAGAAAGTGGCTTTGACATCTTTCGAGTCCAAAAGATCCAAAAGGTCATTGGTGTAAGAGAGCGGGCCATCATCGAATGTGAGGGCAATCACACCGGGTGTTGTGCAAGTCTTGATGATGCTTCCTGCAAATCTTCTGTAAGCGTCGTGATTGACGCGCATCAAGTATCTGACCTACCATATGGGACACTGCCAAGCTTGGGGCGGGAAATGCTCTCAGTGCTGCTTCCACTCGGTCCGAAGCTGGTCCAATGTCAGCATCTATACTGCAGAGCTCGGACTCTCGTGTCCAGATTTGTCTTTTCTCCGTGAGATCTCAATCTGAGGCAAAACTTACAAAGTATCACAAGAATCACTGTATTCGAGCTGGCAGGCTGAGCCACCACAAAAGTCTCCTGTCGTTCCGCAGAAGCCACTCTCCGAACAACACGATCCAGCATTGCACGAGCCAATCCCAGGACCACATTCGGCGCGCTTTCTCAGCTTCGAATGCCGTGGTGACAAGATGTCGTCGACGGCCAGAACAGGTCCCGCCAGGACCGCCCCTGCATGCAACAGCAGGGAGGCAAGGGTGATGGAGCCGCTGGTCTTCATTCTGGGAACAGTACTGAAAGCGACTGTGTGCGAAACTTAAAGCAAAAATGATGCAAAGCTAATGAAGGATGGCAAAAGATGCGAGCGGCCGGGCGGTAATTGTAATCAAGCCGTTGAGCGGAGCCCAGAGTTTATCTAAATGGGGTCAGTAGGAATGGCCCATGGGCATGACTGCAGCTCCTTCAGCCAGACAATAATTAATTTCGAGTATCAGACTTATTGAACGCCCAAGTCTGCATAGTTTGAACACGAGAGGAGCATATCAGCCAGGTTGAATGTACTAGCCCGATATCCTGGGCACCCATCCTAGACAATGGTACCATGACATGGACAGTAAAGATCCACGTCGAAGAAGCATCGACTAGCAGTCAGCCAGCCATCTCCATGTCTCTCAATTATTCTCTTTTTCTCAGTTAGGCCATGCTCGTCGTGCTGATACGATCAACAGTGGAGAAATATTCCCAACATGCAGATGTTGGGACATCCATGTTCGTCTCGGGGATAACTGACAGTCACATTGCAGATTGCAGAATTCTTCCCATAGACTCATAGTTCTCATGGATTAGGTGATCTGATTGCCGTTTGTCTGTCCCGGACCATTCCCACCTTCGGTTGCAAACTGAGCGAGTGAGTGAGGGGGATATTCCTGGTAAACTGAAGATGCAGAGCACCTGCAGCTATCCATTCTTTTTCTCAAGCTTTCCACTAGAAGTATGCGTACATCCTTGGCATACTCGTATTTGCCAGTTCTATTTTTCTTTCTTGTGTACCGTTGTACCAGACCAAGAATAGGTTCAGGGCAAGCTGCTTATCTGATATGTCGAATTACCTGCAATGTCATCAGGATACAAGCATGGGTGGGAGCACGGCAGGGGGTCTTAAGCTTAATGGCCTCGCCAAGGAGATGATTGACGTGTTCTGCCAGCAATATGGAAGATTTCCAAGCTGAAATGTGCACTATTGTGTGACCGGTGCCTGATAATGACAGCCTTGCCAGGTTGATGGTTGTTCCGTCTCCCGTTATCGGGTCGAGTTGTGAGAAGATGCCCTTGACGCCACTTTTATGCACGTTGAAGATCTGTTCCTAGGTTGCCGTCTTGACCGGTATCACAGTGGGTCTTCTCGCATGGCTCCTAAGCCTCTCAAATGCGATCGGCCTCAATGCATTTAAAAAGTGTTTGCGGGTGAATTGGTAATCATGGACATCTGCGAGTCCGCCTTGGCATCGGGTGACGATTCTCAGCAGCCCGCAACCTTGAGCTAAGTCTTATCGCAAATTAAGAGGTCTCAGCCATAGCAAAGTAAAGACTGTATCAACGCAAGACAGTCTCGCATTGCTTCTGTTAGCTGCCGCGCGGCTGAGCGTATCCATTCGCGCTAATCGATCGGGGAGGTGAACTCGCTTGATACACTTGGAGATGTGTAGTAAACGAACTCAGTCACCCTTGACCTGGGCAAACTCTCGCCGCTCTGTACAACAATCAAGCTCAACTGAAATGATAGTCCAGGCACGTTAGCTGAAAGAGCTGCAGTGTTCCGGCCTAGTCGAGTCCTGCATGGCATACAGGGGATTGACCAAGGCATTGGGGAGGCTTTCATGGTCCCTGCAAGGTTTCTTTCAGTCGTAGATGCGAAGTGGCGGTAGCTAGTTCCGGTTGCTGTGATTTCGAAAAAGTAGATGTGTTTGGGTGAAGATCCTGCGTGGTTGGGTGCATTTCGTATGATCGAGCTGATCAGGGGCACTCACTCCCCAGCCGTCGGCCAAGTTACCGCTCGAGGCATCAAGGTAACTTGTGAAAAGAAAAAGTTCCCTTGACTGAGGCCTGACGCCGCTCGGTGCTGACGTGGGGAGAAGAAACGGCACAGTTCTCGATTGAGCGGCCGTGTCATGATGTCTGAACGAGTCGATCGATATCCTTGATACGAGACTGGAGTCGTGTCGTCCTGATGGATACATATGCTGCTGTTGAGCCCCAATGGTTTCTCGGAAACACCATCCACTCCACACTATTCATTCGCTACCTTGTCGATCGCTACCATCATGACCCAGGTTCTTTCTAAGAGTCTCCTCGTCGAGGGGCTGCCCTTCGTTAGTCGTCAACCAGACACAAAGTCATGGAACTTCTCTACTAGAGAATACTACGACATCACCCCTCCTAGTGAGATATCTGAGACCGAAGATGCTTTCAAGCCCGTCGTGACAGACTCTATCGACATAAACGCTGAGCCACTGGTGGCTGTCATCGGAGTCGGTTACGTGGGCGAGCATCTCGTCGACGTTTTCTCCAGAAACCATGATGTCCTTGGATACGATGTATCGGAAGCCAGGACACAGCAGTTGGCCCAGAAACAACCCATCGGCGGGCGCGCGAGGTTCACGAGCAAAGCTTCGGACCTGGCCTCGGCCACCCACTTTCTCATCTCAGTCCCAACTCTTCTTCTTTCCGACAAAACGATTGACTCATCGTTCCTTCGGAGTGCCATCGAGGTCGTCAGTCTCTATGGGCGCCAGGGCGCGGTCGTGGTCGTCGAGAGTTCAGTTGCAGTAGGAATGACGCGCTCTCTTCTTGGTCCTTTGGCTAAGGAGCGCGGCTTCTATGCAGGCATGTCGCCGGAGCGCGTTGATCCAGGCCGTGTCGAACCGCCAGCCCAAGCCATCCCTAAGATTGTTTCGGGACTTGACGACCTTGTTCCTGGATCACTCGATGCCATTATTCGACTTTACTCAAAGAGTTTTGACAATGTTGTTCCTGTGTCGAAGCCAGAAGTTGCCGAGATGATGAAGCTGTACGAGAACTGTCAGCGCATGGTCTGCATCGCCTATGCGAACGAGATGGCCGACGCTTGCGGCGCACACGGTATTGACCCTTACGAGGTCTGCCGTGCAGCTTCCACCAAGCCCTTTGGCTACCTGCCCTTCTCGCCAGGTCTAGGAGTTGGCGGACACTGCATTCCCGTCAACCCATGGTATCTCCTTTCCAACAGTCACTTTCCTTTTCTGCGAGCGGCTGCTGAAAAGATGCATGCTCGGCCTTCCGAAATTGCACAACGCGCCGTGACGCGTCTCTGCGGTGAAGGCAATACTGGATTGAGACCCCGCGTTCTCGTTGTCGGTATTGGTTTCAAACGTGGACAGTCGCATCTCGCAAACTCTCCTGGTCTTGAGCTGGCCAAGAGTCTGGTACTGACCAACAAGGTCGACGTCACTTGGGCTGATCCTCTTGTGTCGCAACAAGCTGTGCCCCAGATCGAGCGGCTGGCCGAGTCAAGTTGGAATGTTGAAGATCTGGAACGTGACTTTGACATGATTATCGTCGCTTTCCGTCAGGATGGACTTGATTTTGGCGTGTTGGATGATGTTCGAGGTGTGTTGGTCGAACAATGGTGTGTTTGAGTATGGAAGGATTAGGCAACAGTATACGACGCCCCTAACTACTTTCAATTCTCTGATTAGACTCTTACATTACCTGGGCACCAAGGTAAAGGGGTTTTTGCACTCATGTTTTCTTCTATAATTACATAACTAAGTAACTACAAATGATGTTAATAAATATACTGCGTTGCATTTGGCCACCACTTCAAACAAGGTCAGCTCCTACCTAAAGGAGAGATGGATCGCAATCATGGTCTCTCCACTAAGCCTACCTAATCTTCTCTAAAGGCAAGCGCGCTTTGCATTCCTCGTCTAAGTTTCTTGCCTAAACCTGTAGACACCTGACCTGTGAAGCTCGAACTGCTCCTTCCTCAAGCTACTCGATCACCGACACAAAGGGAAAGTGCAGAAGCGGTGCTACAATGGAACCTCAGATCCATCAACTGTCCCTCTCCCAACTCTACTCTTCCAAATCATCCATCAAACCACTACTCTCATCAGATATCCGCAACTCAATTTGGTTCATTATCGACATCAAGATGACACATCTTTCAACTCCCACCACAGGTCAGGCTGAAGCAGCCTATTTATCATCTCCCAAAAAGTCCAACTCATCGCCCACCAAGCCCTTCGATGGAATCATCAAGGGATACCCCAGCAAGCTATCCAACACTGTACCCACTAACTTCCATCCCGAATCCTTACCCCCTTACCCATCATCGAAGGCATCAACAACGTCAGTCCCGGTGTCGCCGTCGAAAACGACGAAGCGTGACCAGACCGGTAAGTATCATAAGCACCTAGCTCTCTATATTTTCTAACACCACGAAAGCCGAGTGTAACAAGCGTGTCGGTTGGGTCCTCAATTTTTTCAGCGAGGGCAGACTTGAATTGGCTCAAGCTTCGGCTGAAATGATCCTTGCGGATCAGAAAGGGCTCACCATATACCATCGAGCTCCCTTATTCGCAATGCTTACCCTATTTCCCGGCGGCTTCAAATACGGAGAGCATGCAGTTCGAATCTACAGATACCTATCTGTGAAACATCCGGAATTCAAGCCGGCTTACCAGAACGCCATGGAAACGCGGGACCTGGCTCAAAAGATCGAAGCGCTGCAGGAGTGGAAAGAGATCAAGATGAAGTAAGTGGCTTCGTCAACTGCAGGATCATATTCGCTAACATTAGACGCAGAGAACGCGGAATGGCTACAGCTGATGATGTCAGCCACGAACACTTCGACGTACTCTACTATAACTTCTACAAGAACATGCATAAAGAAGGCTACGAGAGGCTCATCGAAGACGCTTTTGAGTCAAAATCCGGCTCTCCACTCAGGCCTTCCGTTCCATCGAACAATGCTGGTGATTCGGCAGAATCTGCTAAGAATGCGAAATACACTGGCATCCCGACACCCCCGACACCCCCGATAACTGAACCCTCTGGTTACGAAACTTCAGTGAACGAATACCTTGAGGTAGTGGAAGAATGCACATGCAAGACAATGGAAGAATGCACATTCCACACAGTAGAAGAATACGAGACAGCGGAAGAACATGAATCCAATACATCGGAACAAGAAGGATACAAGACAATGGAAGACTATGGCGAGGATTACTATTGGCTTCCTACGAAGTACGGATCCTCCATCAAGGGCAGAGAGATTATGGTGAATGATGAGGGTCGCATTTGGATTCCCATCAAGCACACATCCCCTTCCAAGGGCAGACAGATGATCGTCAATGACCAGAGTCATACTGTGGATATCCCCAAGCATGAATCCCCCTCTAAAGGCAAACAGAAGATGGACAAACGACCGCACTGCTCCTCTAACGAGTCCAACAAGGATGTCGACCAGGGCTTTCAGTCCGATGCCGCTATTCATAGAAGCAAAACTTCTCATGAAAAGCCAAAAGAACAGCCAAAGCACAAGGCATTGTATCCTGAGTTGAAAGGAGGAAGAAAGCGTCACACGATGCGCGTAGGCCAGAGGATGGGCCTTGAGTCGCAAGATGGCACCAGTTTGGAGTAAGTATTGTCAAGCCTATAATGTCTTACTGAGGCATAGAGTCTACTTGATGGGACGTTTCATTATTCTTATAAATAGCAGTTGGACCCATGATTCACGGATACTGGACTGCTAGTGTGATTCAATCATCACGGGTTTGTCGAGGCACAGAGTATACCAACTTAGCTAGTGCATGAGTTTGCTACAACAATTGATATCGGAGTCCCAACAAGGAAGGTTCTTCTCGCCTCTCCATATAATCCAAGTGCGATTTGTCGAAGTTCAATGCCGTCACTGCGCAGACAACTTCCTCCAGACACAAGCATGCCACTCTCGGCCATAGTTATCATGTTAGCGGTCAGATCTTCTGATATAAACCTTGGATCCCAAACTTGGTATCATCGCGTGCTCACTTCATTTATGGCGATGACCAGCTCGGGTGCTTGAGCTTCAGGGACATCACTGTCTGTCGATATCTACTGATCCAAGCCCACGTAGAGCATGCAATCTTCTGAACACTGACTTGCAAAGAATCCATTGCAGTGTTGTTTTGAAGGCAGCGACTTGTTCTAGGTAAGAGGCTGAAATGGCTCTTTTCGTTCAGTATCAGAGCTGTTCTTGAATTCTTTGTTTGGAGCAAATTGTATTGACTGGGTAGCTCTTGCTCAAAAGACTAGTATGTGAGTCAAAGAGAATCGAACAACGAGTCTCTTTGTCATTGAACATGTCCACGGACTACAATAAGCGATACTCGACACCAAGGACATGCTTGAATCACAGGCTCATGAAAATAAAATGTCTATCTCCCCGAGCTCCCTTCATCTTGTTTCAATTCTCATCCTCTCCATTCCAATATACTTGTTACCAAAATGGCTCTCCAATCCACTTCCAAGATGTCCATAGACAGCATCCTCAACCAAGAACCCCCTTCCAACCAACCCAAACTCGCCAACACCTATTGGCCCGTCCTCAGAGACGCTCTCCTTGAAGATCCATCTTCCTACAATAATCTCCATCTCGATTGCGGGATTTGTCTTGATAAAATGGCTGTCTTCCCGCACGAACACACTTTTCAGAACGACCACGCCCTCAAGACAATTTCCCATGGAGCACGAATCTTGCCCTGTGGTCATATGTTCGGCACCAGATGTGTTACATCACATTTTTACAACCTCATCGACAACGGCCAGCCTATTGTCTGTCCCGCATGTCGCATGAACCTACTTAGCCACGAAGGCTGCGAGCACGTGCATTACGGCATGGCCATGCCCACCAGCATCTCTGAAATACGTACGTTTCCAGGCACAATTGCCGAAGGGGGCAGATTATCAGATCAATGCAGAGACTGTCAAATCGCGGATGCCTTATTGGGCATACAATATCTGGCATCCATTCTTGTCCCTCCAATAGACGATGGTGTTGTCTATGTAAGTGCCGAGACGGCCACGGGGTACTGGTGGGATACGAAACCGGAGGAGTATGTTGAGGAGGAGGATATTGCGATTCGAGGGCCGTTGTTCAAGATTTGCCAGGTGGCTGAGATGACAATGAAGGCTAATGCTTTGAGGAGTTGGTGTTCTGGGAATTTTACGGGGCTTGAGATTGATGTTGGGGTTTGTCGAGAGCCGAGGATCGAGGTTTGAGATGGGTAGAGGACAGCAGCCTGCAAGACCGATATGAAAGACAACTTTAGAGCTGTTGCTACATTGTTTGCTAGACTGTTTCATGGTGCTTTAGGGACTGGAGTTTGGCCGAATTTTAGATACCTTTTCGCGCAATTTATTCTCATGATCTTATGGTAATATCTCATCGTTCATAAAGCTTTTAGGATTGCTACCGATAGTAAGATGTTATTTTAGCATTATGAGTCTGCTATAAATGAGATTTAGTGAGTTCTGGTGAGTATCCCGTGAGAGTATTTAAGTTGACTTCCAGGTTATCCACTTCATCAGTGGGATGCAGCTCTGCCGCACTTAATGCAAGTCGGAACTCCTCCCGAACCAACCCCGAACCCCCGCAATACCTCTTATACACGCAATCAACCACCCTCTGTTCATCACCAACACCAAACAAACAACTCACAAAAAGCAAAATGTCACTCCCAATTCTCGACCACTTCGCCATTCTGGTCTCTTACCAAACCCTGCAGAGCGTAACCCAAAACCTCTCCAAATCTCTCCTCGTCATCGACGGCGGTGCCCACGCGGACGGCCTCACAGTCAACAAACTAATTCACCTCTCCGACGGAACCTATCTCGAGTTCATCGCCTTCGTAGAAGGTGTAGACCCCGAAAAACGCCGCGCTCACAGATGGGGAAATCTTGAAGAGGGCAAGATTGCCGATTGGGCGCATACGCTTCACAGTGAAGCTGAGTACGCCGCTCTTCAGAAACGGGTCGCTGATGCGGGGAATGGAATCACCTACGGGAATCTCACTTCGCTTCAGAGACATAGACCTGATGGCGTGTTGATGAAGTGTCTCGTTTCAGTGGCGCTTGATCCAAACGGTGAAAGGATTTTCCCCGGCACAATCCCGTTTTGGTGCGTTGACGAGACGGAGAGACATTTGCGATCGCCGTTTAAAGCTGAGGGTGGTGATGGGCTGCATGAGTATACCAAGCATCCTTCTCACGCAAAGGGTGTTTCACGAGTCACCGTTCTACTGCCTGAGAAGGATGTCGCTACGTACAAGCCTGTGTACGACGCTATTCACAATCAAAAGGCTGCGGAGGGGGAGTGGCCGTATGATCTTCCTGCTGGTCCTAATGAGGGGAGTAACAAGGTTGTTTTGTCGACGCTTGAGGGTGGGAATGGGAAGGCGGAGATTAAGTTGACTCTTTTGGGAACGAAGGATAGTCCTGAGTCTATTGAGCTTCTCCCGGGGTTGACTGTGGACTTTGAGCGTAGGGCATAGGACTGAGAATCTATAGCGCGTTGGTCATAAAGCAATCGCATATTTGTTTATTGAGAATAGCACAATCTGGAACCAAGAGGTATTCCAACGGTCTTGAAGTATCACTCTTTGTTGAGCATTAACAAGACCGCCCGGGATTGCATGCAGTAATATGGGCTTGCATCATTTCCTGGGCTGTCTCGAGCAGTGTATGAATTGACAGCTACACGTTGTCCTGAGCGTTCTGTTAAGTCTATGCATGTCCAGTTGACTCATTTTTACGTAGAGAGTTGACTACTTGGTTCGACTAAAAGGTTGTCCCAGCTGGTCAAGTCCCTCAAGGGCCTCCCCCATACTTCAAAAGGGCGCGAAGTTCTGGGAAGGTTCATCCAGCACAAAGAAATACCATCGCATCTTGTAATCTTCATCAAAGGCAAGTTACATAGTATCAATGGGAATGGGGTATTATTAGATGTTGTATCATTACCATTACATACTCTCAACGCGACACGCCGCGAGAGAAAGCCATGTTTCTCTACCTCGACAAGAAAAACACAATGTTCCTCCAGTATCCTTCTATGGTATCATTCAATGCTAAGCATATTAATTCATTGATTCTTTCCAATCCGATAAGCCCTCCCAACTTAGTGGTCACGAATAACCTGTTGGACCTTAGGGTACACTCTACACATCTCTTGGTACAGCTCTGGGTGATCGCGCCACATGACCGCGGGGTCCCAACCAGCAGCGACAAAGATGGTTTCGATACCGCTGGAGATGGGGGTGGTAAAAATGTTTGCGATTTGGAAGCCGATGAGGAAAGAAAAGGCCAAGACGACGGCGGTGTACTGCCCATTGTTGTTGTAGGCAGGGTCGGTGAAGTAGAGGTAGAGGTAGGCCAGGAGGGCACAGGCGTATGCAATGAAGAGTGCACCGAAGGAAAGGACGGGTCCGATGAGACAGTCCTACGCATGTTAGTAGTTGAGCTAAAGATGAATACAGGTGTACTTACATTGATCAAGGCGTCCATACCACGGTCCTTGATCATCTTCCATGTATCCTTGGCAGCCGCGAAGTAGGCCTTTCCGTAGAGAGCAATGTGGCAGAAAGCGTAGCGGTTGAGGAACTCGACAGCCCATTCCAAAAGACCGAGCAGGCAGCTGACGCAGCAGAACAGAGCGTAACCAATCATGCTTCCATCTGCAGCCTCCTGGTTGCGAGCAGCATTGCAGATCTGGCGAAGGAACTGGACAATGGCAACCAACAAACTGCCCAGAGCGATTGAACCAAAGCTGTATGTCAAGGCACGCTTGGCGGAAGCTCGAGTGGCATCCTTGGGGAAGTTGTGAGGGTTGAAGTACCAAGAGCCGTATACACCAGCGATTGTCGTGTGGATTGTATTCTTGATCCACTCGGAGAACCAGTACATGGCGAAGGTGATGAAGGCGATGAGACCAATGACCTTGCCCTGGCTACAACCACCACCGGCACACGAGGGGTTATCGTTGGCGGGCTGATACTTGATGTAGATTCCGACAAGAGTGATTGAGTACCAAGCGGCAAAGGCCGTGGCAATAATGCCTCCGATCAAACTGGTGAGGTAAACGTGGCCGTAGTTCTTGCTAACGTCGATGGCTGTCTTTAGCATGAGAGCCGAGAAGGGAATTCGTGAGATCCATGTCCAGAAGCAGAATGCCATAAACAAGCCAAAGATCAGGAAGACGATTCCAGCGGACCAATACTTGCGCCAGAGGTAAAAGATGGCGGTGCCAATAGCCCAGCATACGTTGAGGATACCGGTGACCCAGATGAACTGCTTGGGAAAGAGTCGGGCCATCCAAACGTACGCGTACGAGAGAACGAAAGCGACTGCGAGAACAAACATGAACAGAATAACGGTACTCGTGTTGAGCGAGAAGTCATTGGGGTTGCCGTAGATTCCATCACCAGCATTGCCCTTGTTCGCAGAGTAACCCTGAAGGGCGAGACCAGAGACGACGACAAAGCCAGCAAAGACAAGGATCAGGAGGATACCAGCCCAGAGATCATTGTACTTTGGTTTTGCGATCTTGAACTGCTGGTCGAAAGAACCCTTCTCATTGCCATTGTCATTGTAGCCTTGGGCGGGCATATACCCACCGCCATTCTGGGAAGGATCTTGTTGGTATGGCTGCTGCTGGTAAGGTTGCTGTTGGTACTGCTGTTGCTGGAAAGCGGCGGGAGGAGGTTGAGGTTGATACTGCTGTTGATAACCGCCGTTATACTGCTGCTGGCCCCCGTTGTAATAATTATCGGCTTCCCCCATGATGGCGGCGACTCGATGGAGCTATCAATGGGAAATTGGGTGTTTTTTTCTGTGTCGCGATGGGTCTGGAGGATCAGCGCAGGGGTGTCGTGCAATGCAAATGCCGGACCAAATCAATCGCGACCGGCAGTCGAAAAGGATGCGAAAATTGATTAATTGATGGATAGTTGATGGAGTTGATTAAATGTGCATCAAGAAAAAGGGGATGTTTAAGTTGCAAACATCATGATCATTCGCGACACACAAGAAAAGCAGGCGGGGCCCTCCAAGATTGCGACTGCTTCAAGACCAGAAATCAAAGACATCACAGCAGCTTGGCTCGTTTCGATGAGGTCATTGAGGCGCCAGCTTGATCAACCTAAAGCGACAAGTGTAACGATATCAGGTTTAGCCCGGGCAGTCTTGGCCAATAAGAAGCTAGTATCTCTGTAGATACAGGGCCTGAGCAGCTGAAGCGCGCTGGACAAGAATTGCTAAGAGCCGCTAAAGGCTTCGCAAAGTGCCGTCATGCCGAAATTGTTTCAAGGAAAGAACCTTTTATTACTGTTCACGGTGATAAGCTTAAGTCTCGCCTGTATGATTCTGAAAGGAGCGGTCTCTTTGTTTCATGAAGGAGCACAGTCTTTTAAAACAGAGCTTTGTCCTGTGTGACTTGTAACGAATGCAGCTCGCCTAATATTGAAATCATCAAATGAAGATCATCATCACCGCGTCGCGACCGCGACAATTCTGGGCGGTCATTCCAACACCTTCTGTTATCCACTTGCACCCAGCTTCACTGGTTTCAATGATTGATATAGGATTCAGGCTTGGAAACACGCCAATGATTCCACATTTTTATCATCGGTAGTGCCTGCAGAGAGCTTTTTTAAGCTGTCAGATGTGATTTGAGAAGTGAATTAGGTTGATTAGCTCTTGATGATCTAGCTCAGGTCCAGACTGAGCTCTCCACAACGCCAAAGGTGTAGTGTTTGTGCGGGATATGAGTCTCGTGTGTTGAGCAGGCCAAACCAATCGACGCAAGTAAAGCAGTACATAGGACAGCATGAGCATTGTGACCCTTGCAGTAGGTAAAACCTGCATTGAAGAAACCGAAATAGGTATTTCTTTTTCTCAATCCAGGAACAACTCACCTTGGCTAGATTCGGGAATACGAGACAATCATCTTCTGTTTATTCCCAGGCTTGATCCAAATTTTCCCTCTAATTGGTTGTATTCATGGTGGTCACTGAAATAAACATGCGTTTCCTTCGAACGATCTGTTCGAGTGCAATGCATGCAAAATGGTGGTGAACTGACAACGCGATTGATGTTAACATTTGACGCAGAGCAGGGGGCAACATGTCGTTGCGTTGACCACGCACGAGTGGTGTGAGATTGAGGCTCTCATGCCACATACTGCGCCGCACTCAACAACCTCACTTTACTCTCGGCGACACCCAAACATAGACTTCCATCAAAGGTCCTTTTGAACACTCAAACCAACAGAACAATTTCACAATGAGGAAGCTATCCAAGCTACCCCGAACATTAAGCCTATCGGCCACGAGCCTGGTCCCTAACCTCATGCAAGCCTCTGCGGGAAGATCTTCCGGTCTATCGCGATCCTAGCTCGGAGGATATCTGCAACGCATTACACAACTCCATCGCCAAAGAGTTTGTCATCTCAACGGTTGGTGAGACAAGTTGGCTGTAGCTCCAGTGGGGAACAAGGTAAGCAATTAAGATTGTCGAACCATGGGGAACGGAGGAAGACCCTTTCGAGGTTGGTTTGTATGGGGACTAATAATATGATATGCAGGTTGGTTCAACATGCCGTCTGTTGCTACGACGATCCTATTCGCGCTTGAATTTGGGGATGGAAGGCTGATGACTATCGCGAGTAATATCCGTACCATTGCACCGGAACATCTTGAGTCAAGCCGTTACTTTCTCGGCCCGTAATCGCTAACGCTCGCTCCAGCGAGGGGAAGTGATAAAACTCAAGCGGAGAAGAAGAACTTGTACATAATGAAAACTCAAAAGACCCAATCTCGACTCTGGAAGCAAACCAGGTTCTCCTCAAAATGTCCCCAAGGCATGCTTATTTTGATATCTGTACGTAACTGTTTACCAGGGATTCCTGTCGTTTTCATCCCCGGTCCTCAGATCCATTTTATTCCCAGGTTCTCTATCATTTCTCGTGGTCGGTGCACTCCGATAATGGAGGATACATGACTGCATTCAAAGAGTCACAGATGTTCGGAGAATCGAGGTTGTCATCGGCAAAAAGCGCGACTGCGCGCGAAAAGAGCCGCGATGCTTGGCAATCATCCCCTACTAGTTTATTGTCACCCTTGCATTGTAATGTCGAAATGACCCGACAGTAGTACTGTGACTGTAAACTTGATCAACAGCTGGTGCAAAACATATACCAAATCAGGCCATCGGTCAGCATTAGAAGGCTGCATAGAACAAATCGAAGATGCAGCGGCGTGCAGAATCAAGCCACTACTGCAAAAATTCTGCTTTGATCCTTTCATCTAATTGGTCGTGTTAATTCTCGCAGCGGACAAGCCGTCGCAAGGATTTTCTCGTCAGTGGCGCGTTGGAGAAGAAAAAAAGGACCCCTGACGTCTGGAATTGAATTTTTCTGGCGCTGTCAAGTGAACATACAGGGGTCATCACTTAGTGTGGCGGCCGGGAACCTAAATCGGCAACGAGCCGGAAACTACAGCGCTAAAATCTCGCGATATTTCGCTGTTGGAAGGGATTGAAAGGGGATTATCGCATCAATTGAGCTGTATAGTGTGATTTGTACTCGAAAGAGGAAGTTGAAGAAATATGTTTATGCAGATGATCGAGGTAAAAGTGATCATTATCTGTAGACAAGAAGAAAAAATACTGCATTTCCATCGCTCATCACCGGGAGGCGAAAAATAGTACCAGTAAATCCATAGACAGGAAGTAATTAGAGCCACTCACACTAAAGACTTATCTTGAAATCTCTCAGGTTTGAGTCTGGCCTGTTCCGATATCGAAATTTTTCGTAATGGGCCCATTCAATCTATTCCCGATCCCTTCCCTTGCCCGTATCCATAAGCCATCCCCGTTGACATTTCAATTTTTTTACATAACAAGCCCACTTGGCCTCGGTGTTTCTCTCTCGCTTGGTTTCTCGCAACACATCACATCATTCATCTCTCATTTTTCTCTCTTCTCTCCCCTCATCTAATCTTTCTCATCTCTTGTGTTTCACATCATCAGCCTCACATCTGGATATATAAAATATACTCACTCTTTGGAGAGTACAAACTACACTAGCGCCAAAATGTTTGACTCTTCATCGGCGGACGAAAAGTCCCCTCGTGTGAGCAACGAGAAGAAGAACAACAAGAACGACAAGGAGGATGTCGAGACTGGCGAGGCTGGCCTTGACCGGGCCATGACCTCTCGTCACTTGCAGTTCATCGCCATTGGCGGTACGATTGGAACTGGTCTCTTCCTCGGTGTCGGACCAGCTCTCGTCAAGGCTGGTCCTGTCTCTCTGCTTGTCGCCTTTGCCTTTATGGGCTCAGTTGTTTACTCGGTCATGGTCAGTCTGGGAGAGATGGCCGCCTACATCCCTATCGCTGGTTCATTTACTTCCTACGCTGCTCGTTTCGTCGATCCTACCTTGGGTTTCGCCATGGGATGGCTGTACTGGTTCAGTTGGTCAATTACCTTTGCTCTCGAGCTCGTCGCTGCCGGAATCATCATTCAGTACTGGGATTCCAGCCTCAGCATCGCCATCTGGATTAGCGTTTTCTGGGCTCTCTTCACTGCTCTCAACTTTGTCCCCGTGCGTATTTTCGGCGAGATCGAGATGTGGTTCTCCATGATCAAGGTCGTTACCATTATCGGTTTCATCATCTTCTCCATCTGCATCAACGCTGGTGTCGGTGACGAGGGATACATTGGCTTCAAGTACTGGAACGACCCCGGCGTTGCCAACGCCTACATGGTCGAGGGTGCCACTGGCAAGTTCGTCGGTTTCTGGGCTGTTCTTGTTACCGCTGGTTTCTCTTTCCAGGGAACTGAGCTCGTCGGTGTCGGAGCCGGTGAGACTGCCAACCCCCGCAAGGCCATCCCCGAGGCTATTCGCTGGACTTTCTGGGGTATTTTCAGCCTTTTCATGGCCACCGTCTTCTTCGTTGGTATCAACGTGCCCTTCAACGACGAGCGCCTCGACAGTGGTGCTCAGGATGCTTCTGCCTCCCCTCTCGTCCTTGTTGCCACCCGCGCTGGTGTCAAGGTCCTCCCTGACATCATCAACGCCGTTCTCCTCTCTGCCATCCTCACAGCTGCCAACTCCAACGTCTACTCCAGTAGCCGAATCATGGTCGCTCTCGCTGAGGATGGTCTTGCTCCCGCTTTCATGAAGCGCACCAACAAGTACGGCACTCCTTACTTCGCTGTCATGTCTTGCTCCGTCATGGGTCTGATTGCCTACATCAACCTCTCTTCCAACGGAGTTCAGGTTTTCAACTGGCTTCTCAACGTCAGTTCCACCTCGTGCTTCATCACCTGGGTCCTGATCAACGTCTGCCACGTCCGCTTCCAGAAGATCATGGCCGCGCAGGGCATCCCTCGTGATGAGCTTCCCTACAAGGCGCCTCTTCAACCCTACCTGTCGTACTACGGCGCCTTCTTCGTAGCTCTCATCACCATCACCTGTGGTTTCACCGTCTTCATCGAGTGGAGCACAGCCGATTTCTTCTCCAACTACATCAGCTTGATGCTTTTCGCCGCGCTCTATGTTGGCCACAAGCTCATCTGCCGAACCAAGGTTGTGCCCTTGCTTGAGGTCGATCTGAGCAAGGGACGAGAGCAGATGTAAGACGATGAATCGGTTCGGGAGTTTTGGGTTGTTTTTTTATGAAAGTGTAGCAAAAAGTTCTTGTATCTTTTTTGGCGTATAGCAGTGTAATAGTTGTATAATGAGACGTATGATGATACCCTGAAAACTTGTCTTGTCTTCTCGCACGTGAAGTCGAATATTCGTCAACGTAAAGTCGTATCGTTCGAATCGTCGCCAGGGTTAAGGAATAAACATCCCAATAGTAGTAGAAAGGAAGAACAAAACGAAGCCCAGGGGAAGGGGGCAGGGTCATTTAATATGGCAGAGCGTCAGCTCACCGCGACATACGATGAATTTATTTTACGTCAAGCGGCGGACGGGCCGTGGGATGGTAGCACGATTTAGGGAGTTCTCCCGCATAAAGCATCAAATTATTTGGTAATTTTTTGTTAGCAGCATGTCAAGACATGGCAAAGGGCGTTGTGTTTTGACATGATGGGACCCAGCGAGAAATGACAAGACATGACAAAGGGCGTCTTTTGGGTGGGTCTTTTTACCCTTTATCTTATCTTTTGACAAGACATTGTTAAGAATGACACGAGGAGCGGGGCCGGATTAACATGTTCTTCTATGGTTATAATTAGAGTATTGATGGTTCAGTTGTGCCAATGTTCCGTTGCGGAAAATTGGTGTTTGTTTACCAGGGACTGCCTGTTGAATTGAGCCGCCGTTGCGCATCAGCCTGTAGATCGCCCGGAATACAACTCCGTACAGTACTAAAGTCAAGTTACCCGGCTGCCTTGCCAGTACCGAATTGCCGTGTAATTGGGATATTAATGACGGTTTCGTCTTGAATACAGACATGCACATAGAGTGATCTCATTAGCTCTGTAGTCAGAACTGATTGATCCTGCCATTGACTTTGTGACTTTGTGACTGCTGGATGGTTGTGGCTACCGATCGAAACGTTGCGCAACGTGCCTCTTTACCGGGCTTCAAGGAACAGCAAAAAGAAAAGTGATGCAGAACATCGCTGAAAACATGCGTAAACATGTCCTATGACATATTCTTGTTCGGTGAAGCAATGAGGTTTCGCGCAACAGACCAGTGATAATGGCTGAAAATCTTTGCTCGAGGTTTAAAAGACGCCATTGGTCTTTAGAGGCTCTTCGAAAATGTGGCTGACGTCGTTCTCCAAGCGGTAAGATTCTTTGGATGGAAATGGAACACCATCAATGCCGGGGCAGACATGCAGCACACCCACGTTCAAATACAACCCTCCTCAATTCCTTCTCTACTGGTGAGAATCATCAAGAATTACAGTACTAACCTCAATAATGACATCCGCGTCATCTTTACTCGACTCCCCGCCCCACGACAAGGGATCTTCCTTCATCAAATCCACAGTCCCCCCCTCCCCTCCAGAGCCAAGAATGCCTCGCCCCGAAACAAGCTCACCACTAGACCATCTAATTCGCCAGCCCTCCAAGAAACAGACTCCCCGAGCGTCATGCACGAGAATCAATAGGGCAATGCGCGACGGTGGCGGCGATGGTCCGGTCGGGTCGTCGGCGCCAATCAGAGAAAAGTCCACGGGGAGAATCGCGATGCTCCGGGTTCAAAAGTCTTGTGATTTGTGGTTAAAAAGGAAATGATGAGTTGGCAAAGTTTGTGGTTTACGAGATGGAACTTTTGTGAAGTCTGGTGACAAGAAATGTGAGAAAAGGCCATCTTGAGGTGATGGCATCGAGTAACGGGGAGAACAGTTGACAACTTTCTGCCCTGCGAGATCCGAAAGAATGTGGCCGTTCCACACGTTCTCGCGTGAGAAGTAACCCAAATAGTCCCAAATTTAATTAATCTCGCAATTGATATGTAGGTGACTGGAGTGTGAAGGGACGATTGCAGTTTGGATGGCTGGGATTAGCACATTGTGCATATCGTTGCTCTATAGGGCCGTTCTGCCTGCTCTGAATTTTACCGGTTTGCTTTTACTTACGAAAGAGAAACAGATTCAACGTGAACTGTAAGCATTTTATCTGGTATTGATTTACTTTGATCGTATGCCGATTCGAGTTGTCGTAACTTCAAACTTGATATACAATAGAAATTGGGATTACCCTACAACGGTCCTGAGAAACGGCTCCGATTGGCGCTCCACCACTTTGGCAGGGGTGCTGTAGCGACTAGAAGAATGTTTCTAGCACGTGAAAGTGGCCCAGCTGTTTGGTTAAAAAGTCCCTTCGTGTTTCTGTTTCGATCGGCAGTGATAAAATTCTTCAAGATGCTGTATACGAGATTGATGGTAACATCTTTGACCAAAAGTAATATTGTCATCAGATGGCTTTAGAAATCACGATATTAGAGAAACAATTGCATCAATATCTCAATTACCTTGTTGACACTTCTCCAGAACCATGATGGAGTCGTTCCCCTCTCCCCCTCCCCCTCCAAGTCCCAAAATTGGCGGGCAGCTATGCCTGAAAAGTCCCTAGATCTGGCGGTATAGCTCCGCCTCAGCCCAATCATTGACTTTCAATTCTTCGTGGGGGTCATGTCAATTGGCACCGCCCTGACAGTGATGTACAGTTGTTGTAAATAAAAAGGGAATGTCTTCTTCCAATTGTCCTGGTTTTGCATATTTTCTCTCTCTATTCACAAGTCTGATACCCTCTGCACTTTCAGTCTCTTCATTGTGTTGTTTTTTTGAGGTTGAAGCTTGTATTTTGCAGCACAGACGCCTCTACCTTATTTGACCCCGCGAGACCCTCAAGATATGGGAACTTGAGGCCAGCTTGTTTTACAATACGACAAAAAACAGTTGTTTATTGCTCCATTCACTCTCGGCCTGACTCTCCAAAATTAGCCCTTTCCTAGCCCCCAGAAAAGGATTCATCCGCTCCGCCTTCGTACCTAATCAGCCGCGTACGGTACCTAATAATTATTGTTGGGGACTGCCCCGGCTCTGCCTGGAATATTACCGGACCCGTCACCGACATCTCCTCCTAGTCTCGTCTCGACCTCTGCAGACTGGTCGCGTGACCCACCCACCGCTCTTGCCATCTTTATCTTTAAACCGACTCATTCGCATTCTCTCCTCTTCCATTGAGATCCTTCCCCTCTCTCATTCTTTCACCATTCATTCACATCTGGCATCATGACGGTTATTGATGTCAACAAGGATCTCGCTGCTCTCTTTGAGCAGCAGGCCTCAGCCACCCCTGATGCTGTGGCTCTTGAGGATGAGAACAGATCCCTCACATACGCAGAGCTCGACAGAGAAACTTGGGCTCTAGCTGAGCGATTACGTGACTACGGTGTTGGTCGCGATGATTTGGTTGGTGTTCTCATGGGCAGAAGTGCCGACTACGTTATCGCCGCTCTGGCTACCCTCAGAGCTGGTGGTGCTTTTTTGGTCCTCGAGGTCGCTTACCCTCCCGGCCTGCTACGAGATGTCATCGAAGATGCGAAGCCAACTGTCATTCTCACTCAAGTTGAGCACTCGAAAAACCTCACATCTGAAACTCCCGTCATTATTGTCGACAGCCCCGACAAGCAGGAGCGTGGAGAGTCTTCACCCCATTTGACCGAGAGACGGTCACTCCCCGAGGATGATGATGTTGAGCGATTGCTCTTTGTTGCCTACTCCTCTGGTACCACTGGTAAGCCCAAGGGTATCATGAACCCCCACAGAGCCGCAATTCGCTCCTACGACTTGCGATTCGCCGTCAGCGACCTCAAGCCCGGCGACAGAGTGGCCTGCAATGTTTTCTTCATTTGGGAGATGCTCCGACCTCTCATTCGAGGTGCCACCACTGTTGCCATCCCCGATCACGCCAGTTACGACCCTACTGCTCTTGTTGAGCTTCTTTCTTCAAAGCGCATCACCGATACCCTCATGACCCCCACACTTTTGGCCACAGTTCTTTCTCGACACCCCAAGCTCGGCCAACAGCTCCCTGACCTCCGCTCACTCTGGCTGAATGGCGAGGTCGTCACTACTGATCTTGTTCGCCGTGCCATGGATGCTCTTCCTGACACACGCCTTCTCAACGTCTACAGTGCCTGTGAGACCCACGAGGCTGCTGTTGGTGATATCAAGACTTTCGTCGATTTCGAGACCCGAGTGTGCCCTGTAGGTCTCCCCACAGACCCTGAGCACACCTACGTTCTCGACGAGGCTGGCAACAGAGTCAACCCTGGCGTGAGCGGCGAGCTTTACATCGGTGGTAACCTTCTGGCCCGAGGATACCTTAACCTGCCCGAAACTACAGCCAAGGCTTTCCAAATGGACCCCTTCGCTGGAGAGAAGGACGCACGCATGTACCGTACTGGTGATTTGGCTCGCATTCTTCCCAACGGGCTTTTGGAGATTACCGGTCGAGTTGGTGGTATGATCAAGACTCGTGGTTACACTGTCCAGCCTGGTGCTGTCGAGAGTGCCATTCGAAAGCATCTTGCTGTCCGCGACTGTGCGGTTGTAGCTCACGGCGAAGGCCTGGAGCGACAAATCGTTGCCTACATCGTCCGCGAGCAGGGTGAATCTCGCGACCGAACCATTCCCCTTATCGACGAGTACGGATACAGCCCCGTTGCTCGACGTGCTCTTACCGACCATCTCGCTCACTACATGATTCCTTCTGTCTGGGTTGAGGTGGATGAGCTACCCACGCATGGAGTTTCCGGCAAGACAGACCTCAAGGCTCTACCCGCACCACCATCTCCACGATCGCCCAGACCTACCCCCAAGAAGGAGCAAAACATCAAGGTCAAGACGGAGACTGTCATCCAGTTGTGGGCTGCTTCGCTTAACATGCCCGCTAATGTCATCACACCAAAGCACGACTTCTTCGATCTTGGCGGTCACTCTTTAGCCCTTGCTGACCTTGCTGGACGCCTCACAAAGACCTTTGGTTTCCCTGTTCCTCTGGCTCCTCTCGCCGGAAACCCTACCCTGGAAGGCCATGTTGCAGCCATCAAGGCAGCCCGCGATGGTCACACCGCCGCCGTGCAGGCTGACCTGCCAGCCGTTCTTCGCGCAGACTCTGTTCTGCCTGAAGACATTCAAGGCAACGGCACTCCTATGCGTGCTCTCAGAGATGCCGAGACCATCCTTCTTACCGGTGTTACTGGTTACCTAGGTGCTTTCCTTCTCAAGAAGCTGGTTGACTCTACCGACGCACAGATTATCTGTCTGGTGCGATTCCCCGAGCCCGTGGAAGACTGTGCACCTGCTGGTATGGCCCGTATCCGAAAGAACTTGATCGACCTTGGACTTTGGGAGGATTATCTCCTGGAGCGCATTGAGATCTTGCCCGGTACTCTTACCAGAAAGCGTCTGGGTCTTTCTCCTGACGTTTTTGACGAGCTGTCCACTCGTGTTCAGGTCATTGTCCACTCTGCTGCCACCGTCAACCTGGTCTACCCCTACGCTGCCCTCCGAAACGCCAACGTCAACGGCACTCGAGAAATTCTTCGTCTTGCTGGCCGCAGCGGGGCTACTGTTCACCACGTTTCTACCAACGGTGTGCTTCCACCTTCCCGCACTGGTTGGTGTGAGAACACTGTCATCGATGTTGATGACGTCCCTACCAAGTTGCTCGATGGTTACGGCCAGACCAAGTGGGTTGCTGAGAAGCTTGTCGATGAGGCCAGCCGTCGAGGCATTCCCGTGCGAGTTTACCGTCCTGGTACCATCAGCGGCCACAGTGTATCTGGCTCAACCAACGCCTGGGATTTGATCAATGCTATTGTCGTGGAGTCACTTCAGCTCGGACGCGCTCCTGATGTTGAGGGCTGGTATGTTGAGATGACTCCTGTTGACTTTGTCAGTGATGCCATCGTCACTCTCGCAAACCACACCGACGACACCGAGCAAACTCTCTACCATCTCGGCGACCCCGCTCCTGTCACCTCCAAGGACCTATTTGCCTCTCTGGCCAAGCTGGGCTACTCTACTGAGCCTCTAGCTTGGGATGATTGGGTTGCCCTTTGGTGGGAGAAGCGAGGCAACAAGAGGACCGGTGATGACCCCTTTACTGTCGACATTCTCCGAGGTGGTATGCCTCCTGTCGAGGTTCTCAAGTCGGTCATCGTGCTCAAGGATGGCAAAACACAGCCTACGCTTGACAAGTACAACGTCCCCCGCCCCAAGATGGACGATGGTCTTCTCGAGATCTATATGCGACACTTCTATGCTCGTGGTTGGTTGTCTCGACCTCCCCGACGGGAGCAGGTCAACGGCTGTACCAAGAAGGTGCGCAAGGGTCGCCTGGCAGGCAAGGTTGCGGTGGTGACTGGCGCTTCTTCTGGAATTGGCGCCGCAGTGGCAGCTGGCCTTGCCAAGGAGGGCGCCCATGTTGCTGTGGCGGCTCGACGGGCCGATGCTTTGGAAGGCGTCAAGAAGAAGATTAGCGTCTACGGTGGTAAGGTGTTGATCCACCCGACCGATGTCACAAAGAGGGACCAGGTGGAGTCCCTGATGAAGGAGGCAAGTGACCAGCTCGGCCCTGTCGATATCCTGGTCAGCTGCGCGGGCGTCATGTACTTTACCATGATGGCCAACAACCAGACGGATGAGTGGGAGCGCACAGTCGATGTCAACTGCAAGGGTCTTTTGAACGCCTTATCATCCACAGTCCCGGGCATGTTATCCCGTGGAGCTGGACACATTGTGGCCATTTCTTCCGATGCTGGACGCAAGGTATTCCCTGGTCTGGGCGTTTACTCTGCCAGCAAGTTCTTTGTTGAGGCAACACTTCAGGCTCTGCGTCTCGAGACAGCGGGTTCTGGTCTCAGGGTCACAGCTGTGCAGCCCGGAAATGTGGCCACAGACCTGTTGGGCATGTCGACTGACCAGGAGGCTCTCAAGAAGTACGGTGAGCCTACTGGCGCCGAGGTTCTCAAGCCCGAAGAGGTGGCCAGCGCTATCGTGTATGCTGTGTGTCAACCCCCTCACGTCGCTGTCAACGAGGTGCTTATTGAGCCTCGTGATGAGCCCATCTAGATCATGCATGCATGTATGCGGCGTGAGTTCATTCACAGCAAAACTTTATTTATATCTAGATATCCGGCCTCTTACTGGCTGGTTGTTCTGTTTGACGTTTGTTTGACGATGGGATCATGATGACGATGTAGCGACCGATACATTTGCTCAAGGTTGGATGGGATTGGAGATTATGTGCTTGTACCTTTCGACATGGATGCACACATACGCATTGTAATAGCTATTTGAGAAGCATTGAGGATGAAAAGAGCTTTTTGGCAGCATAATGAATTTACGGAGAATTGTTACATCTAAGATTTGACTCTGAACTGTATCGTGATGCGATGGTGAAAGCCGAGAATAAATTAATTGCCAAGACGAGATGATCATGGATGGCTTGCACGGTTATCTGCCGTTTTCCGAGTATAACCAGGGACGAACTGACAGTGGAATAAGACGACGAATGACATTTTTGCCATGATGCATGCGATGCGCGCACGAGCGAAGCGAGGAGATTATGCCCTGCCTTGGCCGCATATCATCCTGAAACACGGACAGCTGTTGTTTTGTCGGAGACGGGTTTCGAGTTTTGAAGGATGACAGGGGTGATAGTTTTTCCATGGATGAAAATCGTTTGTTCAGAGGAGGATACAGGGGTTGTGCAGGGATGTAGCGGGTAGGATTTTTAATGGTTTATGCTTACAGAGAGAGTTGGTTCAAGATGATGGCAGTGATAATAGTGAACAGTGAACAGTATAGAGATGTAGTTTATCGTTAATGGGTAGTAGGTTACTAATGATAGAGTTAGAAGGTTAATAGAGTTATGGATGGTTACGCCCAAGATCGGATCGAAGCAATATCGTAAGCGAACCGCTTAAACGGAAGAATCCTTCCCTTCTCTATATTTAATTGATTAAATCTCGGGGGACAGCTGATTATTTTCCATTCCTTCCTTTTCTCTGATCCCTTTTCCCCTCTCTTGTCAGTGTGTCTTGAGGCTCAAACATCAACCTTGAAAGTTCCACCAATCAAAAGTCTGCCCCTTGCGCTGGCTCCAAACTTGACAGGGGCTAACTTCTTGTACCTGCAGCGGTAGAAAGTGGGGGAACAAGAACGCCGGACGAATCTTCTTTGTTTGGTTCGTGGTGCGAGCTTCGAATTCCGGTGAAGTCGGGCCTTGGCAACGGTGCATTACAAGGTTTGGATGTTTTGCTTCTTTTGACGTTTGGAAACAGATGGTATGGGATGGTTTGATGAACAAAACAGTGTTTATATCATGGATACTACTATACATGATGAACATACAAAAATTGGAAATGACTATTAGTATAAGATGAGAATAGGTGATGGTGATAGCCTCAGATTTAACAAGTATCCGTCTCGGCCGGCGCTTGTAAATCCTAGCATAAACTCCTCTATTGCCGCCGTTGAAAGTGGTCCTCGGCCCCTCAGACAAGGGTCATCAACGAGATTGACTACGGAGCGAACAAGGCCCAGGCTTTGGCCCACCGCCTCGCTTGAGTCCGCCGAGAAGGTAGTATCAGATCCTCCTGTCTAAACCCTGTCTCTAAGAACGAGTCTCAAGTATATATCGACTTTTCCCATTCTCTTCTACATCGCTTCTCTTTCCCTCTCAGCCTCTATTCTTTCACGGACCTCGAAGGACCAGATTCGACATTCTTTTTTCACTACTTTCCACTCTCTTTCAATCTATCACTTTCGTTTCGAGCCTTGACGGCCGTTATATTTTAAATCACTCTTTAACAATTACTATCTGGTCCTAGAGACACTCCACGAAAAACAACAAACTATTCAGTTTTACTTATCTACAACCGCAAAAATGAAGAACGCCGCCGGTATCCTCGCTTTCCTCCCCCTTGTCGCCGCCCACGGCTTCATCAAGTCCCCTGCTCCCCGTATGCCCGGTGATGCCTTCAAGGCCGCCTGCGGTGACCAGCCCTTCTACCAGCAGAGCTCCGACATCAACGGCAACGTCCAGGGCATCAAGCAGGTCGTTCCCAAGGACCTCGACGCCTCCAAGTGCAACCTCTGGCTCTGCAAGGGTTTCCAGTTCGACGACAACAAGGACAACGTCCAGAGCTACAAGCTCGGCGAGAAGATCCCCTTCGAGATCAACATTGCCGCTCCCCACACCGGCTACGCCAACGTCTCTGTCGTCAAGACCTCTTCTGACACCATGATTGGCACTCCTCTCATCGAGTTCGAGAACTACGCTGCCAACGCTGGTACTGACAAGAACAACACCGCCTTCAGCGTCACTCTCCCCGAGAGCCTCGGCGGTGACTGCACCAAGGCTGGTGACTGTGTTCTCCAGTGGTTCTGGGACGCTCCCGATATCGACCAGACCTACGAGGCCTGTGTTGATTTCACCGTCGGTGGTGGTTCCGGCTCCGCCCCTGCCC